>CM019182.2:40784651-40829953 GCA_009739505.2 Apolygus lucorum
GTATACTAGTATACTAGTATATTATACTAGTATATTATACTCATAGTATAATATACTTATATAATTAATAATATAATATACTAGTATAATTAATTAATAATATACCTAATTAATTTATAATTAGAATTAATAATATATTAATTAATAATATACTAGTATAATTTCAAGACCTTAATATTATTAAGGTCTTGAAATTTCCTTTTTTACCTTTCTTTACAGCATTCTTTCGGTGAAAGCATTTCTTGAACCCTCCTTGGCCAGACTGTCGGCATATTTATTCCAGGGCTGATTGGAATGTCCGGGTATCACTACACCGGTACATGAAGAAGAAGTTGTTGATAACAAAAAACTATTTTTGATATTGTTTACGTGATATTTTTTACATCTATGAATCAGCTATAATGCTACAATTAATTGAGAACAATATTTGGACCGATTGGACCAAGAATTTGGTCAGAATGTTTCCGAAGTCGGGAAAAGACTTGAAACTGAGGACCGCAATGGGAGACGTGCGAGAGGCTGCTCCTATCATCTTCACTCAAAATTTGATACAGATGCGTTAGTTGATTACTCATTATTATTGTGTAAAATTTTCATGAAGATTGGAGTCGAAATGAGATCAGGGTGAAGGAATGAAGTAGACGAGCGCTCACGGAAAGACTCAGCGTGCACGCGACACACAAGCTCTATTCAGAAATCAGTTATTTGGTAGTTCTAACAATGTGACGTGACCTTTTATGTGTTCTGTTTAATCTTTGCGTAAATTGTATGAATGTCAACCAGGTTTTTAAACTCGTCTAGTTCTCGTCATTTGAAATGCATTAAATTTGCAATTCGGTTACCTTGCACACGATAACACCATGTTTATCTTCTTCTTGTTCTGGTTTTTATTGTGTTGGCCGCAGCCTTGATAGACATAGCTGTAGATCAAATGTTTTTAAATTCTATTGTTGCCATCTTATCGAGGAAGCGTGATAAGAAGGATATCTATCACAGATCGATGGAATGATTTTGAACAATGACCTCTCGACACCCCCAACTTTGGTAGATAAACAGTACTGCTAGACATACTATAAATAATAGAATTTAGCGCAAACAAGTAAAATCCGTGAAATGTGTGACTTGGTAAGCGGATTACAGTCCCGGGATATTACGAATTCAACGAGGTGCCTCTTGCCGTGTTCGCGAACAACTCGACGCAGCTCGATGAGGTAACAGGTGTCAGAGACAAACGGCTGAAGCAATGAGGCTGGAACGGAATAGCTGTTTCGAGTTTTCCGCCGTTTTCCCTGGTACTAAATCCTAGCGTGCAAAACAGTATGAAATCTGTTGTCCACCAGCTGCTATGTACATTGGCGGATCTAGAAATCGGACGTTTGCTGGAAACACTGCACAGGTAGGTGTTTCAAATGCGTCTCGAATGAAATGCAGACTTGCTTTATCAATCACGTTACAAATTAGCTACGTAACAGAACCCCTTTCAAAATCACCGTCCGGAAGTAGCTGGAATCTTGGTGTTTTTCATTGTCAGCACAAATCTAGCCAAACCGCTACTGTCTCTTAACAAAGGGACTCTTTGACTAGGAACAGAATCCGCGTAGTAGCACAATAAGCCACTAGACTTCAGCGCTTTGGGCTCCCATCACCCTGATCCGCGGATCCAGCTACAATCTACAACTACAGCGATGTAGCATTGTCATTACTTTTTAGAATTCCCTTCTGTCGAGATGTCGGACTCCTTCAAAGAATCTGCAAGGTTGGGCTCCTTGATTGGTTCCTTCCGGCAAAGGATAAGGCTAGGATAGGGTTTTACTGTAACAAGCTAATAGGTAAAGATCGATGTAATTTGCAACCTTACTATGACTGATTGGGTGATTCGTCGGACATAGCAAAATCCTCACCTTCGATGGAATCAAGGTCGTTTTCACATCTATTTATAATCTATTCAAATCTATTTATAATTTTTGTAAATGACTTCCCTCAATTCACTGACTCAACAACCATTCTATTTGCTAATGACACCTCGATACTTGCCCAAAATAATAGTGCTACGCGCCCAATAATAGTCTTCAAACAAAGCCGGTATTGAGATGGTTTGCAGATGGTTCTGTAAGAACAAGATTTCGGTAAATGAGTCAAAAACCCAAAGTCTGTTCTTTGGTTTGCGTGACTTTGGTGTGTTAAACAGAGGTATGGAAAATATAAAAGTCCTCGGATTGTTTATCGACCCTACATTAAACTGGAAGGAGCATTGCACCTGAAAGGCTAGGGGTCTGAATAGCATCACCTTTTTGCTTCGACGGCTGACTGAGTGTCTTAGTTCGTCAGCGGTATTGGTGGCATACCATGCTGTGTTTCTTAGAAAAGCGGTCTATGCCATCTCCTGCTTCGAAACTAATCTTTGCTTGTCAACGGAGAGCCGTGAGAGGAGTCGAAGGCCTTAATTATCAGGCGGATTGTAGGCAGTCATTGAGGAAGAAACATGACGATTCCTGCTGTCCGATCCTTGAATGCCTAATGGAAGTACATGAACACCCAGATAAATACCTGAAGACGTCGCATAGATATAACACAAGACAAGCTGAAAATCTGGTTGTTCCTGCCTGCAGACTCACTACAGTGAGGAATAGTTCTCTCTGATGGGGGTGAGAATGTTCAATGCTGTCCGGTCGCATCCCAAACCTACCCCAGAGAAAGTTTAAAACTATTATGACTGCATTTCTATCGAATTTGGCACCATAATCCCACGATGAATATCTGGTTAGCATTATTAAACATAAGTTTCCATAACATTATTTATAATGATATAATCTAGAAGCCATGTCTTGAAGACTTGAGCCATTTACTGTGTAAACTCGTATTTGTTATTGTTCATCCTTTTGATTCTGCCTACCAAGAAATTTGATGTGACATATTTTATTAGAGCAACCGTTTTTTGTATAATAGGAAATTTTGTTACCCGAGTAATTGCGCTTCTTATTTATGGCTATTTTATAAATATCTATTTCACCTACTTTCAACTAGTCGACCAATATCTGTGATAAATTCTCTGTTACATTGTGATATATATTATTTTCAACTTTGTTTTCTTTATTTTATTTGTAGTATGTCGCTTTTTATTCATTGAACGTAATTTATTGAACGTGTGGATGCTGTGGTTATGTGTGTGTGGGGTTGCGCCTGTCCCGCCCGGGGACGGCCTTCCTGGTAGGTTTTCCGCGTTTCCTTGCCGAGGGACCCACTCTTACGCAGTGGTTCTCCGCTGGTTTTGGATTCGGGATGCCACCATGGTGGGCGGGTCCGGGCGGGGCTGGGATTTTCCCGGCCAATTGACCAACCTCGGTCAATGAGGAACAGGAGTACAAAACGTAGTACTTCTGCTAGGCAATCTAAGCAGTGGCCAAAAGTTCAGCGAAATTTTGTGTCCAGAGCTTTGCAGCACAGGCATCTACTACAAGGGCGAGTACCATTGATAACCGTAACTGTAAGATGACCCCTGAGTAGAACAAGGGAGACTTTGCCCGAATTGTTCTAACAATATCAATTTAATTGTTATCTCGATTGATTTTGGTTTATTATTTTTAATAATGAGTCTTTGAAATCGAGCAAGAATTTTACAAACCACCCACACATCAGTAAGAAACACAAGTTCAAGTAGACATTTTACGCTTACGCAGCAAAGCTAAGTCCGAACCGAGAGGCCGCCGCCCCTTCCATGTCCACTGGGAGTAAAATAACACTTTTTAATAACCAAAAGATGAAGGGTTTAAAGTAAAAAAGTGCAGACTCCCTCTTTTCCCTCACCCCCACACTCATATACCTACACATGTTTGAGACGTATCAAGATTGATAGTATTGTTGAGACTCCAATTTCTTCCCCTGTTTCTCTTTGCAGAAAAGATTATTAAATCCATCGCTCAAATTTTCATAAGCACGGGACCAAGATTCGAACCGACAACCTTCAGGTTGAGTCTGTGTTTATGACTGAGACTATCCATCACTTGAATTTTGATGTGCACAGGACCGAGATCCGAACCAAAGGCCTACGAGTCAACTGATTCTTCGCGAAGTCAAATATTCGACTAATATTTCACAGTAAGCTGTGAAGAAATTCATAGTAGCGGTAATTTTTTTAAACGTTTTTCATCATCATAATTCTGTAAATTACTTTTATTGTTATTTTAGCAAAAGCTAAAATATCTAAATTTATATAATCTAGTCATTTTGGTTTATTTTTTTTCTTAGAATAAATCAGAGTTTTAGGCTTGGCTTTCAAAATCCTGAAGCATCGTTTGAACACTCAACTCTTTGTTTGATTGTAAATCAAGGTTACCGACCGATTTATTTTTATTTTTTCTTTACCTGAGCTTCCTCCAAACAGAAACCGCTACGAAAAGAACGGTGGAAAACGTGACTCACCTGAAAACAAAGAAACGAAGAAATTAAACAAAGGAAATTGAGAGAAAGACGAGACAAAAAGAAAGCAGTCATTGAGGTCATCAGCCGTCTCAGACTCCATCAGCGAGATTAGTTGTAGTGGAAATTAGAGGTTTTTTCTTCCCTCTATCAAGGTTATTTAAAAATCTTTGTATCACAGTTGAAACTACCCAAAATATCAAGCTTATTAATACTGTATTAAGCGTACCTACTTTATTCAAATTCAAATTTGAAGGCGTCCGTGATGTTTTTGGGGAATCTCCTATCCTCCTCATTGACATCAATATCAATGAAAATCAACTCGTATTTGGGTCCTAAGTCTTATTTGAACCTATTAACGTTTTCTTATATTTAACCATTTTAAGCTGAGTTTCAAAAACTTTCATATTCTAATTGCACTTGCGACACCCTAATAGGAATGAGAGGTAAAATAGCCTTCTCTTCCACGAAAAGAGCTTTTCCTTTTTCTTTTTACCTACCAGGATGATCGATAAGGAATATCAACCTTTTGGAGGTCAAGGTGAGGCGAGGCGGATGATATATTCTGATACACCAAGCTGCGCGGAGCTTTCAACAGTATTGGCTTTGGACACGATTCATCGAGATTGGCTTGTACACAAAGCCTTTTCGCCACCTAGTGGACGACCACACGTCCTACAATATAGCCACGTGTCGACGAGGCTCATCAATTCCCCGAAGCTTTTCAATTTAGGTATATAGCTTGTTCACACAAACACCGAAAAATTATACCAAATGAGTATACAGGATAAATGATACAGTCAGCAATGGTATAGAGGGGAAGGAGTTCTATGAGCTTCACAAGGGTCGTTATTCTGAGTGTCCTGTAACAAACTCTTCACCTTGTTAAGTTTGGACCTATCCATACATCCAACATTTCTGGATCAGTTTCTTCACCTCGTAACAGAGAATCAAACATAATTTAGAACTATTTTCTTTATTGCCACGCCACTTTAACCCTAATGGGGTGTGCGCCTGGGTAGGAAAAACTGTTTATTGTTATTTTTAATCCAAG
This sequence comes from Apolygus lucorum, assembly GCA_009739505.2. NCBI lineage: Eukaryota > Metazoa > Arthropoda > Insecta > Hemiptera > Miridae > Apolygus > Apolygus lucorum. The sequence goes on from CM019182.2 coordinate 40,790,122, forward strand.
GTAGACCTTATTCTGAGAATTTTGGTACCAACCGCGACCTTCTAGCTTGTGTAAATCTTTTCCTATGAATTTTTAAAGTACCGACCGTTAATGAAGTCACAGTGGGCTGGGGGGTCCCGCCCAGGCGAGAGGGGCGCGTGACGTCATAAACGGTTGAAACTTTGAAAAATCATAGAAACAGATTTACTCACGCTAGAAGGTCGCGGTTGGTGCCAAAATTCTCAGGATGTAGTCTACTTTCGATCAATAATCTAAAAAAAATCAAGGCGCACCCCCCATTGGACCAAGGTGTCACTAGTGTCCCCAAAAACAGCTTGAGAATTCCACAGCTGTCCCAAAGTGTCACCAGATTTACTAGATTTAAATTGCAATAGAAAACGCTGCAAATTATTACACAATGGTTTATAATTTTTTATTTTTCAATATAGATCACTCGTCTGCAAAGCCACCAACCATCCAACATGAAGAAAAACATCGATCGCATTTCGGTCAGCTTTGGTTTGAACGGATATTAGGCCTCTTTTGCGATTCACACTCGTGTTTCTGATTAATCGTACGTCCAAACTTTAAATTCTCGAAGGGAGCGAACGGTTGGTCCTACAGAGCTCCGCGTGGTCTCAAAAAATTCTTAAAATTCCATAGAATCTTAAATTGAAGGAAAAACAATACCTTTATATCAAAATTTTTTGAGTTAGGGCTTTTTCAAAATTTCTAAATTGATTTTGGTGACCTACATCAACCAAAATCTTTGGGGCACAACTAGACCCCAGAAGGAGGCTACATACCAAATTTCATCAAAATCCGTCAATGCTAAGTGGCAAAAGTGCCGCGTACGGCGGACGGACGGCCAAATTTTGGTTTATTATTTTCAATAATGAACCTTTGGAATCGAACAAGAAAAAAAAATTTTTAACACCCCCTCAAAATTTGATGGTTTACGTTTCAAGGTACGTAGAATCCAAAAATCGAATAAAAATTTGGCCGTCCGTCCGCCGTACGCCGTACGCGGCACTTTTGCCACTTAGCATTGACCGATTTTGATGAAATTTGGTATGTAGGCTCCATTTGGGGTCTAGTTGTGCCCCGAAGATTTTGGTTGATGTAGGTCACTTCTGAGTCCAAAAATTAATTTTGAAATTTTGAAAACGCCCTAAATCAAAAAATTTTGATATAGAGGTATTGTTTTTCCTTTAATTTAAGATTCTATAGAATTTTCAAAATTTTTTGAGACCACCCGGAGCCCTGTAGGACAAACCGTTCGCTCACCAGGAGAATTTAAAGTTTGGACGTGCGATAAATCAGAAACACGAGTGTGAATCGCAAAAGAGGCCTAAACTCCGTTCAAATTAAAGCTGACCGAAATGCGATCAATGGTTGATAATTTTGAATTTCTTTGATTTTTTCTGATTTTTTTTTTTTTTTTTCCCCTTCATATTGGATGGTTGGTGATTTTGTAGACGAGTGAAAAATAATAAACCATTGTGTAATAATTTGCAGCGTTTTTATTCGATTTTTGGATTCTACATACCTTGAAACGTAAACCATCAAATTTTGAGGGGGTGTTAAAAATTTTTTTTCTTTCTTGGTCGATTCCAAAGGTTCATTATCGAAAATAATAAACCAAAAATTAATGGACAGAGCTGGATTTTTTTGAAAATTGAAGTCAAAACTCGGCGCTATGCGCCTCGGCGGGGGGCTCCGCCCCCCTGCACCCCCCGGTTTATTTCTTTTTCCATACTCTGTATGAAATCATAGGAACACAGAATGTGTTTTTGCGATACTAGTCATCCGTTAAATGAAAAACAACAATAATAAATGTGGAGTTGACATGACAACCAATAAACATATCACCAGATGTTTTTTCTGTCGCTTTTTCGTGACGATTTTTTTTCGGTAGGTCATCGCAAAAACACATTTTGTGTTAAAATTATTTTATGACAAAAAATGTTTCATTTATGTCTTCGGAAATTTTTGTCATAGCTCTATTTTGAGACTTCCAGTAGGTACCTTACTCCGGTCACCCTTCCGGACATCTGTGGAGTTCCTGATATGTTTTCGGTGTCCTTAGATCTCGCTGATCTCTACAACCGGTCAACCGATTTTCATTTTTCAATACATTTTGGATTTGTCTCAACGTAACTAAACCTGCTGTCATGCAAAAATTTCAAAAAAATTCACCAAAAAAAGTTGATTTTTTATAGTACTCTTATTTTTCCTATAAATATACTTTTGAGCGATTTTTTCCGCAAAAACGATTACATTCTAATTCTCAAAGATGTCGTGTAACTCTCACAATATCCCTCATATATAAATATGGTAATAATCCGACCGAAACAGAAAAATTGACAGTAAACACGCTGCGCAAAATTGAGGTTGAGGAGAGAGAGAAAAGGGACAGAGGGTGACCAAGCTACGGCAAGGGGAGGTCTGCTCGTCCGGGGGGGTCGGCTACCAAGAGGTGTTTCCATGGTTACTGAAACGCGTCTCCCACCACTTCACTACCCTAGACATTTCCACGGACTCCGTTTGATTGACTTCCCGACTTAATTCCCAGCAGGAGCATAAAAAAAGCTCAAAAAAATTTGTCAGGGAGTGTTAGGGAGTCAATAAAGAATGTAAATAGGTACCTCATGCATTTCCATTCCATAATTCGGTTTGCAACTCTTTTCTTTATTTTATTTTTTGAAAATTCACATGAAATAAAATAGGCTTTTAGTAGATTTTAGTAGTAGTACCTACCTTCCTTGTTTTTATTAGTGTTCAGAAGGATTCAATAATTTTCGTACCGACAGATTTCATTTATGTTCATGATATTCTTTGAAATGCAACAGTAAAACTTCATTTCTGTAGTCCGACTTTCTGAATGAAAATTTTTATTATAGGAAGAATTTGTAACGGTCCGAATTTGGGAAATATGCGGGATCATGCAGGTCGAGTTTTACATAAGAATATGTAAAATTGTCTTAGCGCGAACGATGTTTTAGGTAGGTCCTTATCTCCAGTACTCTGTGGGAAGGTCCTAATTCCTGTTTTGTAATTGCTTCCGAGTCTACCAAGGTGGCGGAAGCTTTGTTTTCACTTTAGAAGGTTGGAAAAAGTTCTTCAAAATCGAAATTTCCACTCGCTTTTCAGACAATTTTCACCCGATTTCGATGCAATTTGCGATGCAACTTGTTCCTATCCAAAGAGGAGGGAGTAAACTAGACCAATCCAGGTAGCTTACATTTTTGGGAAAGTTCCCCCCAAACCACTCCCGTTGAATTTTTCACAAGTGAAACAGCTGGAAACTGGACTAAAGAAACCACAAACTGCACCAAACTTCCAAGAAGCTGAGACAGAGTTCGCTGCCGTTGATATAAGTATGGGTGTTTCCAACATGTCTATCTCTATTTGTGGATAAATCGAAACTTGTCAAAGTAAACTCCTTTGTTTTGTTTTTCGGCAAATAATTTGGGAAAAATACAATAAATTAATAATAATAATTCGGATTTGAATTCAGATTCTACGTCAAATTTTATGAACTTATTGAATGAATATGAATATATAAAAGCCGTTTGAATTATTACTATTAATTTTAAACTTGAGTACCAAAAACTGAATTCACAGCCATTGAAAAAAAATAATAATAATCAAATTCACCCAATATGAATCAAAATGAGCTAAAAATAGAATCAAAATGAGCTAAAAAACGACTTCTTTCAAAATATATTCTTACAAAACCAAGACCATGCGGAAAAGTGACATCAGCACGAACAAGACATTAGCGAATTCGGCATGACACTACAGCCCGGAATCATGAGTCAGACTGGGGGGTTTTCTGATAGGGGTGGGTATCGATTAATCAAAGTAATCAATTAATTGGTCCAATAATCGATTTTTTTTAAATCGATGTCCACCAGGTAAGATTAATTGGGTAATCGATTAGTTTGCAACGATTATTCTACGTATATTCTCTCCTCATGTTATCAATAATCATTGATAAGTTAGGTTGTTTCTGTTAGTACTTACTTACCCTGTTACGTTATTTTTTACCTATCATCACCTATTTTACTTATCATCACCTATTTTACCTATCGTCATACCTATTTTTGTACCTACCTACGTTATTGTAAAACGCACTTTGTAATAACTTTGAAAAAACCAACAAAAACTGGTATCATATTGCAAACAGATGTCAGAGACTTTTCCTGAGGTTTCTAAAATTCCCTTGAAATACGTGCCTGCTGTGGCTACCTCTGTTCTTTCAGAAAGGTTATCTTCTGAAGTTGGCCAAATTTTAAGGGAACAGAGGAATCGGCTGACCACCGACTTGGCCAACAAACCCCGTTTTCTGAAGGACATCTATGAAAAGTATTGGAGCGAGTAATTAAATCAATGAACTGGTATTATTTATTTTCGTTTTTAAATATTATTTTCTCTTTTGACATTTTATGTCTTTACTATGGCACATAAATGAAAAATCGTCACGCGGGGATCGTCACGCGGGGAGCGTTATGAGGGGAGCGTTACGCGGAAATTTCTGATGATTTTCACGTACAACCAATCGTTCCTAGGGAAAACTAACTTCCTCATTTTCCACCCCACAAAAATCGTTCACCACTCATTGGAAAGCTCTCAATTTATTAAACATAAGACATAAAATGTCTCCCGTGGTTGCGTACTTGTACGAAAGCTGTATCCACCGTTTGTGATTTTTTCTTGCTTGATTCCAAAGGCTTTTTTTCCTTACGTAATGTTATCGTGTATATTCAAACAAATAAAATGTAGCAGATTTAGTACATAAGACCCTCTTGCTATGGAACATTGTTCCTACACTGTTCTAGAAGACGAAGTAGCTCACCAAAGAACGCTCTGATATTTCTCCAATAAGCTCAACTCACTCTGGTACTCAATTCCAACTGAAAAGACAGAGTTATTCTCCAGGATCCTCGAACAACACTTTGCTCCCGAAGATCTGCCAAGCCCGATAGAGGATGAAGTCTACAATGCAGTGACGAGTCCAACTTAGTCCATTTGCCGACTTCTTGAAGCCTTCTCAAGTAATGAACGCCATACGCAGTTCGCCATGCAGGAAAGCACCGGGTAACGACTATATAGTAAGACCACTACTACTCCATATTCCCCGGAATACCCTGGTTCTAATAGCCCAAAACTATAATGAATGTCTTCGACTGGGCTACGTACATCAAAGTGAAAACACGCCATCGTCATCCTTATCCACAAGCCTGGCAAACCAGTAAATTCTCCCTATAGCTACCGACCTATAAGCCTCTTACCTCTGATTTCCAAGATTTTCGAAAAGCTATTTTCTTGCTCGATTCCAAAGGCTTATTATTGAAAATAATAAACCAATACATGATGTATCAGGTACTTTCTACTTAGCCTCCAGCGTTCTTACTAGATGATTCTTAACTGTACATTATGTAACATCTTTCCCTTACACGAAAGCCTTATTATTGCTATGAATCGCCCACTGCCTTATTGTTGTTAGTGATAACAGCTCCAGATGCCCGTAATAACTAGGGCATTCTGCTAAATCGCACATCCCAGGAATGGAGCTCTGTATTTCACTCTTACTTTGGGTGTAATTTTAAAATTTAATAATTTTTACGTTGTTTGTCGTTATAAGTGTTCCTACCCAATTTTATTCCAATTTTTTTACATAATCGATTAATCGATGTTTAAGGGCTCGATTAATCGATGAATCGATTAATCCTCTGAAATAATTGTTGATTTCATTAACCGATTATTCGTTGGTCGATACCCGCCCCTATTTTCTGAGTGAAATTGCGAACTAACGCTCGTAAATAATAAATTCGACATAGAATCCGAATCTGGAATAACAAAGCGTGGGGTTCTATTTGAAGAAGAATTTTTGTATTCGTATTTGTAGAAAAAATAAGCGGAGGCTACTTCGACAAGTTTTTGATTTCTCCTAGAAAGGGCCACTATCAAGAAACATCCCGCATACTCATCGTGATGGTTGTTTTGAAGTACGACCTTTAAAAAATGGAAGTCCAAGGACGTCATTGAAGCTGTTGAAAAAAACAAGTCGCAAAAAAAGATGTGAGCTCGAGGTCGTCCTCCAGGAAAACCATCATTAGTTCGTCGATCATTGTTTTCCAAATACCTCCATCTAAAAGGATCTCACTCGAACGTGCAGTAAGAAATCCAACTCGGAGGAAATGAGAGAAATTTCGATCGAAAGTTTGACATTTCAGAGCGGCCGACCCTTTCCAAGATAAGGCTCCTGAGAAGGGTGAAGGGCACGCCAGCCCTTGACTCATCCCAGATACCGTTCTGGATGTGTCAGCCAGCGTATTACCGGTTTTCTCCGATTTTCGTGACTCACAGGGGTAGAAAGCTTGAATACGTCTGTTGTAAACATTGAGGATTTTTCAAAGTCTGTCTGTAAACCATTTCTAGGACTGACGTTGTTAGTTACTGACTGATTGACGATTGGATTTGCCTTGTTCACTGTTGCATTAAAAATATGTTTTTAGTATTCAAATTACGAAGCTGCTCAACAATAAACAGCGTGGATAAGACCGAGTGTGACAACGGTGAAAGTACATACATAGTAGAGTGCGGAGTGGAGCAGAATGCCACCACCCGTACCGTCCTAGCTCAATCCGTTGCCCAAATATGATTTGTCAAAGTGCTTTATCAGAAAACCACGAATTTCCCCTTAAAACCTCAAATTTCTCCTCGTTAAAATAACTTTTCCCAACTGACGATCAAATTTACGAAATCACCATTAAATTTTCTGTACGACAATGTGGCTGATGAAGGGTGAGCAGCAGCACGAGAGTATCGCGACAGGTACCCTAAAATGGACCACTTCCTCTCATCCAGCCCTATTTACTTGAAGAAGGTGCATTTTTTCACATTCTAAGCGCAATAACACCAACAAATTTGGAAATAATTTATTGCAAAGTTGGGTGCACCATTAGAAGGCTGATTACAATTCACAATTGTTGGGCAATTTTGTCAACTTACAGGACTTCTTTATGAGAAGTGTTAAAATTTCATAATTTTCCTGCCGTTAGGGGTAACTCGAGGTTCCTTTTTCTCGGGTTCTGCTCACCCGATTTTCATGATCCTTTCGCCATTTTGTGCTGCACGTTGTCTAGTTCAATTTGAGCGTGAAATACTGTTTTCTATAAAAAATCAATTTTTCTGAATTTGTGAATTTTCAGTCATTTTGAACCTCACCTGAAAATTTCAAAGTCAAACCGCCTCACCTGAAACCGTTTTCTAAAAATATTTTGCGCTCAAATCAAGAGATACCCATGTTTTCGTCGAGATTTCTCCCCCTTCTAGATGGTTTGTTTGTATAAAATTTTCTGTAGGTATGCTGTGATAAATTGAGAATAAAAATAAACAAAAAACCAAAAAACAAATTTTTTAATTTTTTGCATTCCGGGCCCCTTTAAAACTATTGCTACCGTAAAACCGTCAAACATTACCCCAAGATTTACTCCAAAACATTTCCAAATACAATTTCTCCCACTCGAAATGGGTTAAACTGATTTTTTTTTAAATAAGTGAATTAATCTTCAGGGCTTCCTGAACATTTTGAGTGGTCGAGCTCATTGATCAGATAATTGTAACCCCCTTATTTAATTGTTTAAATGTTGGAGTAAAGTTACCTACGAGTGCGTCTATCTTTACTCCACTCTGAAAAACTCATAGTTATCGCTACAGAAACGGGCAGTGGTGCAATGATACTAGTCGAGATTGAATTCATTACCCCAGAAATACTTGATAATATCAAGTATTTTTAATATTATTATAAAACATATTCTGAAAAATTGAACTTTTTAGCTTGAAAAATACAAGTTATACCTAAGAAAAATATAAATTCCAATGATCATTTATTTCAACGAATTTGCTTGAAATGCAATATTTCTGGTTAAGAGATCACAATTTCAGTCTTCCAGTATAGAGAGAGTTATGTAGGTAATCGAGCAAAACTTTCTACAAGTAAAGAAATATTGAAGGACAATAAACGATAAACGAATGACTTAACAAAATCACAGAAAAAGTCTGTTTCACATTCGATAACTTTCAAATGAATTGCAATGGTAAATTTCAAAGTTAACCCACGAGTAAATAATATTGTGAATCACAACTCATGAGACCAAAGCACGTTTATGTTCATATCATAATGCAGCTGTTCAGTTGTAAAGTTTCGGTAGGGGCGCGTACCAAGCTTTTTCTCATTTCTTCTCCCCATCTCTAACTTCTGACATGAGATACACTAGAAACCTTACATTCAACACTGTGAAAATTATAAAACTCAAATATTTTTCGAGATTAAATAAGAAAAATATGAGTGAGGCTACCTTTATCCCAACCTTTATAGTGGAGTAAAGATACCCGGTTTTTGGAGTAAAGTTACCTTCAAATTTTTGGTAAACAAATGCACAACTAAGAAAACACATTTTTGATAATTTGATTAGTGTATTTTGTTCAAAATAAGATATTGAAAGTGATATGATGAGGGCTTGCCTGGTAAATCCACTCCAAATACCTGATATGGAAGAAATTTTGGAGCACGAGAAACAGGACAAAAACAGCTGAAAATAAACATAAAAACAGCTGACTGATAACAGCTATAAACATGGATAAAGGCGCCATCGCAAGCCGCATCGATTCTCTGGGATGTGGAAAATAACGAAAACACAATAGCTAACTTTTATCTAAGTTCTACCACGCTTACGTCACAATTGAAGATTATCACTTTTTGGGGTTACCCCTGGTGGGGTAAAGTTTGACGGTTTTACGGTATTGTTAAGTATTAGTATTATTGTTACTGTTTTATGTTATTAACTAGCTAAAAAGCCTGCTAAAATCAGGCAAAAACAAAAACCGTAGATATGTGAAAAAACGTAATATAATAAAAAACGCTGCAAATTATTACACAACGGTTTATTATTTTTATATAGATCACTCGTCTACAAAATCACCAACCATCCAATATGAAGAAAAAAATCCAAAAAAAAATAAATAAATAAAAAACAAAATAAAAAAAAATAAAAAAAAATTTTTAAAAAAATCAAAATCACCAACCATCGATCGCTTTTCGGTCAGCTCTAATTTGAACGGAGATTAGGCCTCTTTTGCGATTCACACTCGTGTTTTGATTTATATATATATATATTTCAATATAAACCCTTAAATTTACGTAGGGAGCGAACGGTTTGTCCTACAGAGCTCCGCGTGGTCTCAAAAAATTCTAAAAATTCCATAGAATCCAAATTGAAGGAAAAACAATACCTTTATATCGAAATTTTTTGAGTTAGGGCGTTTTCAAAATTTCAAAATTGATTTTGGAACCCTTAGGAGTGACCTACATCAACCAAAAGCTTCGGGGCACAACTAGACCCCAAATGGAGCCTACATACCAAATTTCATCAAAATCGGTCAATGCTAAGTGGCAAAAGTGCCGCGTACGGCGTACGGCGTACGGCGGACGGACGGCCAAATTTTTATTCGATTTTTGGATTCTACGTACCTTGAAACGTAAACCATCAAATTTTGAGGGGGTGTTAAAATTTTTTTTTTCTTGGTCGATTCCAAAGGTTCATTATTGAAAATAATAAACCAAAAGTAAGTAATGAAATAATAGAGAGACATGGTCCTATTTTTGACCCGACTTAAACAGCGCCGATAGGCGGAAGGAAGGAGGTATACAGTTCGGTGTGTCATGAGAGGGCGATTTTTTATTATTTTTTAAAAATTATTTTATTTTATTGCTCTGCAGCAGAGACTGTCACGTCCGATGAAGCAAATCGTAACTTACGGAGGCAATTAGAGACTTTAGAATAAGGCGAACCTACAGAAACCTTCAAAAAATGGCATTTGGAAGGGATAGATAGAATGTCAATCGTGTTGCACGGAGTAGGTATTTCCCGACTTGAGCGAGGGGTGGGAGCCGGCGAGTGAGCGACACACGTACATACGGTTGGGGTTTTATGTAATTAGATTGTTATTGTTGAAATTAGTGCCAATGTAGTTCTTACTTGATATTTTTCAACAAGGATGGAACACTTTTTAAATCCTTCAATGAAGTTAAACTTAGCAATACTGACCTCTGCCCAAACAATAGTCTCATCCGGAGTCCCTTTCTCGAACTAATCGACCTAAAATACATCCTTAGGAGCCCTGGACCTACCACATCCAGTCGCTTTTGCTTTCGTCAGTGAGAAAGGAAAATGATTGGGATTTGAATCGTGTGAAACTTCTTAATTGCTTGCAATCACTTCTCGCTACATTCACAGCAGTATAATGCCCAAAAAAATCCGTCTCTTCTGGGATTCCATTCCTGAAAGAATTGGCTTACAATCCAGCTAATTCTAGGCAGTGCCATGCTACTGTCCAAGTTAGATATGCTTTATCCCCCCTCCTCCACGTCAACATGACAGACTTTTTATATGTTTTCATATTTTTATATGTTAACACTCTTGTTTCCACGATCGTTTCAAAGAGTTCATTGTTCTAAATAATGAATCGAAACTGACGAAATTTCAAGGGGAAATCTCGGGTGTTGAAACTCTGGCGGCATCCGTGGCGGTGGAGGGTTGAAAGGCGCGCGTGATCCCACAGTCCGTGCTCTGAGTTGAGTCGAGGTTCAGTGCAATGCCCCCAGCCAGGCCAGGCTCTGCTTCTCAGTTCAACTCCATGTCCGTCTTATCAGGCTCAAATTAATTGGCCTCGTTCACCGCCAGGGGCTCTCCTGGGAACCTCGTGTGGAGCCTTTTTCCGTCACCTCACCTCGATTCTTCCGTTTCCCGGGTAACTGAAGATAAGCAATGTCTCTCCAACGGAACAAGTTAGTTGTAGAAACTAACTTGGGAGTCAGACACGCACGGTTCTCAGTTGGGAGGAACGCACGGTTCTCAGTTGGGATCGGAAAAACTGGAGGGTCAGACTGAACTTATACACTGAAGTTGAGGTTATAACGATTACAGGAAGAACCCGAATGACAGAGTAACAATGAGGACGTACAAGTCATTACTCATTTAATTCAATTCTAAAATTTGTCAAGTCAACAGCAGATACTTCCAAAGAATTCAGCACCTAGAAACCTCATGGTTTCAGCCTCAATACAGATTTCTGACATATCATTAGAAATTTTGAAACCAAACCAGGTTTGACGGTAAGTGGATCGTAAATTGCACCATCAAAAGTACCTAGGAATCTACCAAATTTCAACATTGTATCCCAATTGATGAAGTCTGAACGACCTAACCCATAAAAATTGTTCTTGTGCCCTTGAAATATGCACATCAATTCATTATCTCGTTTGATAAGAAAAGATTGCACGAACTTCCACCAAGATAACGCGATCAGAGTCACAAGCAACTAAAGAAGTTCAATTTTTTATGTCTTTTGAGCCATAAACAATTAGACCCATCCAGATTCATAAAGCTGAGCGAATCGATGATTTTAACGAAAAGAACCGTTGATTTTATTATCACTAAAACTTTCCTGTTCTAGTATGAAATTTTACATCTACTGAATTCGTTATGTCTTCATTTAGATCCATCCAGAAAATCGTTCGCCATCGTTGGAATCTTCACAATAAGTTCAATATCTCGGAATATGAAATTTCTTGCTAAGGCACATACACGTATTGAACCAGTCAATGACATTAACCACCTAGAAAGTTCAATTTTTGAAGGTATTTGAGCAAAATTGGGAGAGAGATAAATTAAGGATATTACATTATTCAGAAAGATATAGATGAATAAATTATACCACTAATACATATAATTTTCATAAGTTCATTAAGTATGCTTCCACTATGTTCTCCAAACGTGGAGGTCAGATCGTACAATAGCATAGTAACAAAAGAGTTACCCGCTCCACGAGGGTGAGAAAGACAGACTCGCATGTTGCAACGTCAGGGGCGTTTGAATCGATTGGAGAGACCCACCGGTTAGAATAAAATCGATATGAAGGCCTTTGAGGTTATAATAACCCTCCAAGGGGGAGGGGATGTTTAGAAATGTTCTATCGGAGAGTCGGAACAGCTGGGAGTATCGATGAAGGGCGTCACTGTTAACCAACCTGGATAAGTGGGAAACCTCCACGACTGAACAAACCCATCCTAGACACCGTAGTCTGTCAGTGTCCATATAAGTCAATCCAACTATCAAACTAGGAGAAAGACCTAAATACCTACAGAAAAAAGTATCAAATTGAATATCCATGTGGCAGACAGGTTTTCTAATCAGCTTTTGACGAACATTCAACTACATATTTCGCGAGAAAATATGATCCGAAACCCCTGGTTTCGTGGAAATTTCCCTTTGATGAAGTAAAATTGTGAAAATCCAGAGAATTTCAGGATATAATATGGAAATAACACACGATAATACTGTACCGAAGGGAAACAGATTTTACAAAGAACGTTTTTCCTTTCAGTTTTACTTTGATGTTTTTTGAACGGTTTAATCCAACTTGCAGGAGTCAAACGTGAATATTTCCTTCCATTTAATATGAACTTGAAGTAATGAAATATTTATTCGAGACTCGTCTTGAAAGTCAGAATAGAAACGGAGTTGCACTTTCCTGGGACACAACTCTTTCTCTGCACACGTTTCCTTGCTTTTGCTTTCCGCCTTATCATATTTTCCCGAGGGACCTTCAACAGCCAACGCGAGCCTATTTCATGGCGTCACGTAGCCGGCGAACCTTCGCTCGCCAGAATGGCAAATGAGGTGAAAAAACCGCCATATTCTTCATCCCGACAGGTCTAATATTAGTTGTACGTCACTTTCCCAGAAATTGATGCGTGATAACATAAGTGATGATATAACAGGGTGGAGGGAAAGAAAGAATATGGAGGGAAAGAGGGAACAAATTTTCAAATTTTCGATTTTTTGAAAAAGAAAACCTCAAAAAATATTTTCGAACTCAGAGTATGCACAAGGTATGTTTTGAAAAGTTTAGTGGTTCTACTCTTCTGCTGGTCTCCACGAACTTACAGAGCACCCACTCGGCTTTCATTTTTGGGTACAACAAAGATACTCACGTTTTCTTCATATTTATATTATATTTGAGAGAGAGAGAGAGAGAGAGAAAAAAAACTTTATTGAACATTGTAGAAGGAATGAAGGTTTATGTTATATTGTTTACACTTTCAGTATTTACAATTTTTAGGCAGTTTTGGTTTATTATTTTCAATAATAAGCCTTTGGAATCGAGCAAGAAAAAAAAAATTTTAACCCCCCCTCAAAATTTGATGTTTTACGTTTCAAGGTACGTAGAATACGAAAATCGAATAAAAAAATTTCCGTCCGTCCGCCGTACGCCGTCCGCCGTACGCGGCACTTTTCTTAGCAACAGTGGACCGATTTGGTTCAAATTTGGTATATGGGCTCCATTTGGGGTCTAGTTGTGCCGCGAAGCTTTTGGTTGATGTAGGTCACTTCTAATTCTAAGGGGTGAAAATTGAGGGTTGAAATTTTCAAGAGCGCCCTAGCTCGAAAACTCTCGAAATAAAGGTATCGTTTTTTCACCAATTTTAAATAGTATTGAATTTTTTAAAATTTTTGAGACCACCCGGAGCTCTGTAGGACAAACCGTTCGGTCCCTACGAGTACTTGAAGGTTTTCCTTCGATGAAACAGAATCATGAGTTTGAATCGCAAAAGAGGTCTAATCTCCATTCAAATTTTATCGGACTAAAATGCGATCGCTGTTCATTTCTTCGATTTGTATACAGTTTTGCCTTCTGCGTAACCAGTAATCAAATTTCCATATCAAGCTTTCTATTTTTCCAATCGAGTGTGAAGCGTTTAGTTCTTTCTAATAAACTTGATTGTGAAGGTGTGAAGCCAGTATGGTGTGGTAGGTAGTACCTAGCTGGTAGGTAAAAAAAAGTTGGTAGGTAAAAAAATGTTGGTGGGTAAAAAACGCTGCAAATCATTGCTCAAAGGCTTCTTCACTCTTCAGATCACTGATCAGCTGAGTGAGCTCCGAAGCCATTTTCAATCCTTTTGAATGGAAGTGCTCTTCCAGGCGTCTCCAGCATTCGAGGAGATCTTCTTCACTCTTCAGATCACTGATCAGCTGAGTGAGCTCCAAAGCCATTTTTACTCCTATTGAATGGAAGTGCTCCTCCAGGCGTCTCCAGCATTCGAGAAGATCTTCTTCACTCTTCAGATCACTGATCAGCTGAGTGAGCTCCAAAACCATTTTTACTCCTATTGAATGGAAGTGCTCTTCCAGGCGTCTCCAGCATTCGAGGAGATCTTCTTCACTCTTCAGATCACTGATCAGCTGAGTGAGCTCCGAAGCCATTTTCAATCCTATTGAACGCAGGAAGCTGAAATTTGAGAGGGAAGGTCAAGGGAGAATACAGATGGTGGTAGGTGCTATTGATGGAGAACCAGTGATCTATACAGAAGGGTGATCAATACAGAAAATAATAAACCTTTGAGCAATGATTTGCAGCGTTTTAATTTTTGAAAACGAAAGTCTATCAGAAATTTCACGCTGATTCCGAATATATACCATAATTATAGTAAGTAAAGTAAAGTAAAGTAAGCAACCATTTCAGGTTGAATTTTCGTCCGACTGCCATTCTTGGCGTCGCGGACGTCATCAGCTGTCTCCCTAAGGGGAGATCAGAATTTTTTTCTGATGATTTCGCTCATGGCTTCCCAAACATCACCGCCCTGGGTTGGAACGAGAGATTGCCGATCGTCAGAAAACTTTCTGCTGGCGACCAGACTCGAACGCGCGTCCCCGCAAGACGGTTCTTATCCTATCACCGCAGTCGGGTACACTGTCCACTAGACCACCGACGCCCTCCCATAATTATATTACTAGGATTATATTAATTAATTATATATAATTAATTAATATTATTAATTTTTATATAATTAATTATATTAGTAATGTCCACAAAAACCCTAGATACGTTTTTGGTTGATGTCAGTCACTTCTAAGGGGTGAAAATTATGGGTAGAAATTGTGAAAAGTGCCTTTGCTCGAAAAATCTCGAAATAT
Source organism: Apolygus lucorum (assembly GCA_009739505.2). NCBI lineage: Eukaryota > Metazoa > Arthropoda > Insecta > Hemiptera > Miridae > Apolygus > Apolygus lucorum. Next base: position 40,805,148 of record CM019182.2, read on the forward strand.
AGGTATAGTTTGTTTACCAAATTTAATAGTATTGAATTTTTAGAATTTTTTGAAGCCACTCGGAGCTCTGTTGGACAAACCGTTCGCTCCCTATCGCAAAAGAGGCCTAATCTCCGTTCAAATTTTAGCTGACCAAAATGCGATCGTTGTTCGCATATTTATTATTATAATACATAATTATAAATATTATATATAATCATATTATATAATATTATTATGTACCTTCTTCAGAGCTCGAAGGATGGTTTACTCAGTCAGCATACCAAGAGTCATTCGGTATGAGATCGGTGGAGATGCCACAATAATTATAATGAAGAAGGAAATATATTAACCGAAAGCTCGACGAAGAAGGAGTTTATCATTCAGTGGACCCCATTCCCAATCCGTTTGACGTAGTGAACCATACTTCTGTCATTATTCTGCTGAACCATACTTCAGTCAACATTCTGTCCTCATTCTGCTGAACCACTTTTCTTTCATCATACAGCTAAACCACATTTCTCTGAATGTGTTACGAAGTTCGCCAATATTACCATAACCTCTCCGATATACTTATCATTCAACCAGCTCGAAGAAAAAAAAAAGGTATTTTCCTCTAAAGATCCCTTCTTGAAATTTCAATTTCAAAACAATAAATGTATTTATTCAACGCTGTACAGATTCAAGGTTAAAGAGTACCAAAACATGAATATAGACGAGAGACCGTGGTTTCTCCTTGAAGAACTTTATAAATCGGTTTTAAAGTCGTTTTCTCAATTCTTCAATTTTAGAAGTGACAATAAATTGGAATGAACCAAATTGTTGGATAAGAGTTATCTCTCTTCCGTATGATCAACCAGAGTCCTAACAAAAGTGGGGTGATTCACTTTTACACCCCCCCCCTTGGAAAGGCAATAGTTTGCTGATTTGTACAAAATTAGCCTCAGATCTACGGCTACCACAACTGAATTCATACACAGTAGAAGACACTCTGTTCAACACTGGAAATGGTGTCTTATAGAGTCCAATTTGTTACGGTTGAGACGTTTGTTTTCGAATGTATCTTTCGCCAACTCTTGAGTTTGCCAGATTTTGAGGAATTATTGAAGATGGTTTTGTGAGTACTATAACGAAGAGAATTTTGTAAAGGGTGTGGGTTGTGCGATTTTATTCATCAGTACGTTCCTTAGCAAGAGCTAATATATACACCAATATCTCTGAAATTTTCTGAAACATTTCGACGATTTACGGCTCTGTACGACTATGAAAGAATACAAAATCATGATAAGGATTCAGCATGCACGAGCATTTTTGGAATGTACTGTTGCGAATTTACTGTTGTTAAGCTTTTAACACCCTCCGGTATGTCATCTTAAAATTCGGATACCCCGCAGTGCACCAAGAACGCTTTTAGCGAAACACCATATTGATAAGAAACGCATTCCAGCTCTCTCTTTCTCTTCAAGGAAAAGGTGGTTGCCCCAGCGTAGAAAGAGGGAAGGGTGGCGGCTTTGGAGGGATATCGAGCCGTGACGTCACGAAAGCTCCCGCCAACCCCCCCCCCCCCTCACCCATCGGTCAGGAAGTTTGGGGCAGACGCTTCTTGGGGCGGGTAACTCTGGCAACCAGAACAACGCTGAAGGTCCATAGAAATTAACGAAGAATTAATTTCAAGCAAGAAGGTATATTGATTCTGTGATGATTGTTTCTGGGATGACTCCAAGGAAATACCATCAAATTCAAAAGAGGTTTCGATAGGTTTGCCAATTTATTCTTAAATAACAATTAAAGTCTCCAGTGGTCATGGCACATAGATCTTTCGTAACTACAAATCGTCGGTCAAGAACCAGCGTAGCCCTTCTTATTTTTTTCGAAATTCAGGTTTTGTTCAAATTCGTGATTTAGACATCGCACAACAAGAATCATCCTGTCAGCATCGCATAATCCAGAAATCGCCCAAATACGAGTAAAAACACACAAGTTTATTATTTCTATGTAAATCACACGTCTGCAAAGAACACGGCTTTGCCATTGTCACTACCTACCAACCGTATTTTCGCTTCACAATCAAGTTTACTTGGAAGAAATAAACGCTTCACACTCGACTCGAAGAAATGAAGAGTTGTGGGTGCCTTCAACAGGAAATTTGATTACAGGTTCAAGGACGCAAAACTGAAGTTAACTCGGAGAAACGAACAACGGTCGTATTTCGCCTACTTGATCAAAGGTTCATTATTGAAAATAAACCAAAATGGGAAATAGGTAGTGCACAATTCAGCTGTTCAAATATGTCAGAACAGAACCTGTACTTTTTTCAATTGTTACCAACATAAATTGTCATGGGAATCAAAATTTGTAGTACATCGGAACCAAACGAATCAGGAAGAAGAGGAAAAATGAGAAAAAATCGTTCAGACATAACCAATGTGACCAGAATGAAATTAGCAGGGAACCATCAATGCCACAATGTTTGATCGGAATCGTACGAAAATGGTGAGAAATGCGAGTAAGATTTCACGTTTGGACACACTTTGTGACTTCCGATGAGCTGAAGACGAAGAAATTCACCAGAACCATCCTGAGTCGAAACCAAGTCATTTCATTAGGATGAAAATAATTATGTAATCTTGCTAAGTTGAAACAACGGAATTTTTGGTTAAAATTTCGCTAAAAAATATTATAATACCTACTAATATGGGAATATACGATTTTGTAAACTTACAAGTACTTATTGCATTGAAAATATTATTTTCCATTTTATTTCACATTTTAGGATAATTCGCTCATTCATTCCAAAATTTGTTTTTTGTGTGTATAAATGCATAATCTGAATATTTCTACGTAAAATGCAATAAGTACTTGTAATTTTACAAAATCGTATATTCCCATATTAGTAGGTATTATAATATTTTTTAGCGAATTTTTAAGGTAAAATATGGTTGGTAGTTAGAATTAGATATAGTTAGGTAATTAGAAAATTACTACACAAAGGTTTCTTAATTTTCTGTATAGATCACTAACTACCAACCATATTTTACCTTCACAATCGAGTTTATTTTGAAGAAATAAACTCAATGCGAAGAAATAAGGAGTTGCGGGTGCCTTCATTGGGAACTTTGAATACTGGTTGCTAAGGACGCCAAACTCAGTACAACTCAAAGAAACGAACAACGATCGCATTTTGGTCAGATAAAATTTCAACGGAGATTAGACCTCTTTTGCGATTCACACTCGTGTTTCTGATTTATCATAAGACCAACCCTCAAGTTCTCATAAGGAGCGATCGGTTGGTCCTACAGAACTCTGGATGGTCTCATTCGATTCTAAAAATTCAATACTATTTTAAATTGAAGAAAAAAACAATACCGTAATATCGAAATTTTTTGAGTTACCTACATCAACCAAAAGCTTCGGGGCACAACTAGACCTCAAATGGAGCTAATACACCAAATTTCATCAAAATCGATCCATGGGAACTATGGTAAGTGCCGCGGACGGCCAAATTTTTATTCGATTTTCGGATTCTACGTACCTTGAAACGTAAACCAACAAATTTTTAGGGTGATTAAACAATTTTTTTTGTTGGTCGATTCCAAAGGTTCTTGATTGCAAATAATAAACCAAAATGGGGAATCATCAACCGGAAAATCAGGTTGGTCACCAACTTCTTGCATAACCAGTTATTGTGGTGGAGCTGTGTTTGATAGTGATATACCTTGTGTTTTTGGGTGTAGATTCGTAGATACGTGCAGGTCATGCAGTGGGATGGGAGGAACGAGGAGTATGATCAGGTGTGCAGATAAGGGCAATATCGGGAACAGGGAACAGAGGGGTATAATATTATGCGGTGAATATTATGCCAACCGTGATTGTTCCCGTACATAATTAATATGGAGGGAAACCCATCGAACCAGGATAGTTACGACTGGGTACACAAACCCTCGGGGTAACTTCGATTGATCAATTTAAACCTGGTGATGGTGGAGGAGGCCATTGCGGTTCCTAATCACACGGTCGAGGAGGTAACCGAGGAGGGCGCTGCACAGCTGTGGGGGTCAAACCGAGGATCAGCCATCACGCTCAAACATCCTCAAGGGAAGGGATGCCTACACTATGGTCATAGAGTACAGATCACTGCCGGACCGAAGCACTACACCACTGAGTGTTGGGTTCCTAAGTACAATTTGAACCCGATCGAATAGAACGAGATGATTCCAAGGTAGCAGATTCCATGAAAGTTCACTTGATACTATAAAACTACGATAAATAGTTGAGATAATGGAACCATAAAATTTTATTATATTCTATGATCCAAATCAATAACTCACCAGATAGCAATATAGATTTATCAGATACACCAACATAGCATAAGGATACCTCAGAGAGATATCAGCAAAAATCTATCTGCGCCAATCAAATCTGCAAGAAACCTACCTCAGTTCTTCGTGCCAAAATGCTATTTATTATTGGTCTGGCATGAACGAAAGAATCAAAAGTACAGGACACGTATGGAAGCTGTACAGAGGAGAGGAGCTCTGAGAATCTGTAGCGCATTTAGAACTGTCTCAAATCCAGCATCACAAGAGATAGCAGGAGCTATTCCAATATATCACCAGGCACTGGAACGTAAAAGGATAAGAATGAGGAAGGCAGAGGCAATATCCATAGTAAAGATGGAAGAGCTGGAGGAGACCATCCGTAGGTGGCAAGCAGAAGTTTGTGAAACCCGTGGAAGGTGGACAGCCCTCATAATTGACGATATAAAGCCTTGGTTGGAGAAAAAACACGGCGAGGTGAACTATTACCTGACTCAATTCCTTTCGGGGCATGGATACTTCCGTTCTTTCTAAGTAAAGATCGGGAAAGCCACTGACCCAGAGTGCAGATACTGTGAGATAGAAGAGGATGATGTCTGCCACACCTTCTTCACATGCCCACAATGGGAGGGTATGAGGAGGAGTGCAGAGAGGTCATCGGAACGTTGCGTCTGCATACAATCATACATGAGATGATTAAGAACAAGTCGAGCTGGGACGAAATGCCTGTATTTGTCACAGCAGTCCTCAAAGTAAAAAAGCTGGATGGAAGATGGGAGGAAGAAGATGAGGAATAGAATTGATGGAGAGATCAGATTGGAGAGCAGAAGTAGGAGCAGCCTTTTGGCACAAAAGAAGGGCCCACCCTGAAGTAATACTGTACAAGTGGTTCCGGGGTGAGTCCTAAGCAGAGGGAGTGGGGTTTTAGTTGGTAGGCCCAATGCTGGGGAGTCCAACACTGTTGGGGTGAAATTCCCCTTCGCTCTTAAAGAGTTTCCCCACTTAAGTTTTGCGGAAAATGGAAATATAGGAGAATCTCAACAAAAATTAATTTATACATTTTGCTAATTTTTAGTAAGGCAAACTGAGTTTGCTATGTTTGCCTGGAGGAGACGCCACTGTTCGATACTCATTCGATACCAAGTATCGAGTGTATGGGAGTATCGAAACAACACTACAGGGGACATCAGATCAGCTGGGTGATCTTCTTCAGGGCACCATCTTTACGAACTCAACTGGTGCAATGCGGACTGTAACTTACAATTTGTAACCACGAGCGAGGAAATCTACCCCACGAAATGAATGCGACTTGACAAAGAAGCTGTTCGACTTTATCAGTCATCTCTGGAAAGTAAATCTCGTTGAATGACCCCCCCTACATCCGACATTAAAAGCTAGTTGGCCATGCGCTCCACGTTCGCTATGGCCCCCCTTCAAACCATTTCCCCTTTCCCCACCACACTCGAGCATTTAGGCCCCTTATCTCGCTAGAAGGTTTTATTGTAGGGGGGCCGACACTCCGCTTTTATCTGGCCACTTGAACCTCTCTGGAAGAACAACACCTTTTGTTTCCTCACGTTTTAGTTTCCGTCGAAGAATTACTGGCGGGGGAACCCCACTTTTTCACCGTTTTAGTCGTTCCGGTGGCGTTCCGAGACTTATCGGCCTCCATCTTCAAGGCAAACCAAGGTTCCTGAGGGCAGTGTTAGGTTCTGAGATTTGCTTTTTGCCATCGAACACACTTGCTACAGTTTTCAATTCAAGCACCCAATCATAATTAATTTGCTATCCATTGAAACGTTCTTTCCAACCTTAAACTTTATAGTTCCTTCCTATACGGCTCTGCATCCAAATCCGCTCTTTCCAAAGTAGACAAAGTACAATATCGAGCGCCACGAATTAGTCCAGGGGCATTGCGTTCCACTCCTATCAATGCACTTTTGGCGGAGGCAGGTGAGCCCCCGTTGCACCTGAGACGTAAGATGCTAGCAGACCGCGCTCTTCTAAACTTTTTTAACAAAGACGGAATTTTAGTAAAATCCGGAGGCTGGCTATTTCTAATCTCACAGACCGCTTCTGGACCAAGAAACCTTCACCTTTGCTTTGTGAAAGCTTCACAAGCCTCTCCAGTGATTTTCAGTGGCTGGCAACGTCAGACAAGCCTCTTATCTACTCCATCCCCTACAACGTTTTCCAGAACTCTATGCCAATTCGGACTCTCCCCTCTACCATATGCTCTGCTCCTGGTTCCGTGACACAGCGTGTGTCGGAATTCCTACAAAGATGGGGACCAAACACCGTGGTAATTTATGCTGATGGATCACTCCATAACCGACAGACAGGCTGTGTATTCTATGACTACACCAATGAAGAGGCACGCGGATTCAGTTTATGGAATCAAGCATCTACTTACACCGCTGAATGTCTTGCAATATGGGAAGCCCTAAGGTACGTCAATGCATCCGAAACGCAGTACTCCAGTGTGATACTGATGACCAACTCAAAAAGTATTACATCGAGTAACTGAGTAACCCCAAGATCTCTTCCCGATTAACCACCATAGAGGCCAATATAGTTCGGGAGATGGTGCTAGCTCGTACAAACGAGAAAGTAATCATCTTTTACTGGATAAAAAGCCATTCTGGAATAAGGGGAAACGACGTTGCAGACCACGAAGCAAAAAGAGCAGCCATCCGACCCGAACCCCCGCCCTCAAGACTATACCCCGTCTCCAATCTTAAAAGAGCAGCGAACTGCTCCTTACTGCGCCATTGGAAAGACGAATTCCACGCGTACCCGTCCGGCAGAAGGTATAAGGAGCTTTTTCCTAATCCTACCAAAAAGCCATGGTTCGAATCAGTTACTGGGACAAAAACTAGAGCATTCTTCAAAACTATTACCAGGATACGCAGTGGACATGCAAAAACCCACCAATACCTTCACAAACTAGACGAGATCCACTCTCCAATTTGCCAAATATGCTACCTCACGGAAGAAACGCCCAACCACATAATTTTGGAATGCCCAGGCCATTATACAGCTCGCGAACGTCTCCTCCAAGCAACGCAAAGCTCCTCGACTCACCCCTTCAACCTTGACAGCCTACTGGCCGAGAACAACATAGACATTTATTGTAAAATTCATGACTTTTTCATTGAAATTGGCATGACAATCTGAACAGTTAATGTAACTATAATTTTTCGGTAGACTGCAATTATCACGTAATTTTCTTCTAAATTAATGTATCAGCAATCATATCTACATTTGTTTTTGTTTTTTAATATATAGGAGCGGCTGTATAAATTAATTTTGAAGCCAATAAAAAATTTAAAAAAACCCTTAACTTTGGAAACCTTAAGAAGCAATATAGAAAATAATAAGATCTCCTATTCCCCCAAAAAACACTCCAAACAAACTCTCCTCTGTCTATATCAATCCTGATACTTTGATGGATTTTAAATTGTAACAGATTTGTGTATGATTTCTCCTCATGGAAGAATAAACAAATGACAATGTTTTCAAAAAACCTGCAAGAAGAAAATTCTAAAGAGAAGGGTATGGTTGGCTCAACATATATACCACGTCTTTATGGCTCTTCACATTTTTACAAGGAGTCTTTTTTGAGGGTGGGAAGCACACTGGCCGATGATTCGTGGATATCTATCGAAATTAAGCTCTCTGGTCGATCATCTAGATAACTCTACTTCATTGAAAAGACGTTCAAAAGAGGCCACATATGAAATTTCTGAGCTCTACCTTGAAAAGTAGAGGTGTCAGCTCGATTTCTTACTCAGCTCATCACCAATTCCTGAAACCCTGCCTACAGTGGTTCAAAAGAGTGTGTACCGAATTTCAGCGCTCTAGGAATCCGAGCAAAATACAGCTGATCGGAAATTCCTTAGATCCTTCCTTCAACCAACTAACAGTAGTCTGTAGTCTGATCTGCCATCCGCAAAGTGTTTCCAATCACTACCGGTGGTTGTTACAAAGTGAACAAAATGTCACCAGGATGAAATCTAGGATGAACAGGACACCAGTTTTCGCTACGTTAAGAGATTTATTGCTCTCCAAGTTGATCGCAACGCCGAAACGACACTTCAGCTCTTCAAACCTGATACATGCACCAAGTGTCATAAGAAGTTCAGAATACATGAGTAAAAGTGCCTACAGGCTGGTCTGAACATTCCGAGAGAAAAAATCCCTCCTTTCGCCTTCGTGGCTATTCATTGAGGACCTCGTTTTCCGTACTAGTTAGACTCCGATGGGTGTTGTAAGTGGCTACCACTACTATCACTTCAGTAGACACCTCCGTACCCATCAATACGACAAAAACAACCGGGAATGACAGAGAAAGGAGAGGAGACTGACCTCAGAGTAGAACAAGCCGTTCTACTTTTGGGGCATAGCTACTAGCGGGACGGCACTGGGAGAAAATCGCCTTCAAAGAAAACCTCCTCTAGATTTCCCCTCGTTCTTTTTCGGATTTTTTTTTTTCATTTTTGCAAGGGGTAGGTACGTGATGATTTTTTCAATCTCTTCTCAAAGGTTGTGCAGCTGTCAGTTACACCTTTGATGGAAATCGTCTCGTATGGCGTTGAGAATGCACTGCCCTAGATCCCACGTAATGATCAATGAGGCATCAACCTTTCTGGGTGAAAAGTCTTAGAATTACTCGTCTGCCAAATGAGAAGGCCTATACCTACGTCTTCCTCATTTATTACCGCAAGGGGATTATATCAAGTTGATGCACAAATTCGACATGTATGGAAATTGGCGTCATAATGTTCTTCAGAATTATGGTGTCGGTACAACTTCTACTCGATTGACACGTGTTTTAGGGGTACTTAGTTAATGTTAGTATCAGTTGCATATAGGCTGTGGTATTAATATCCTTGAAGCAAAATATGCGAATAAGGATAGTCTACAGGATAATACAAATGTGCACAAAAATGTGCTTCGTCTCACAAGAACCCCTATTTCATCGAATTACCGGAAATTGATACAGATTTTGATTTTTCTCGAAATTTCATTAGTATAGTAAGTGTTTCAGTAGTATATAGTTAGTATCAGTTTTCAGTGAACAATAACAACTGCGATACTATATAATAGAGGTGATCGCTACTCCCAGGATTTAAAAAACCCGTCCTCTATTGTCTCCGAATAATGAAGGCATGACTGCTTGGTATGATCAGCGGCTCGGGGCTGAGGTGGTATCCTCAAAGTATCTGAGATGTCTTAAGAAATTTGTGATATAAAAAACTGTGATTTGTAATGTAAATTTATAGATAAGTGCCAAATGATTATGAGAACAGCCTACACAATGTTTTTTATTCTTTGATTATGTAGTTACGCTGTTGTCATTTAAAGATTTTAAAATATATGTCGTTGCCTGAATGATGAACTGGCTAACAATTTTAAATTGAAAAGAGCGCCCAAGGCTGGATCGAGCCGCTCTGATTGACAGGGTCCCAACTAGTAATGGCGATTTTCATACAACGCCTCTATCTGTTTACAACTTCACCCGTTGCAAGCGCTGTATGTCATTGTGGTGCATCATGGGAAATATCCTGTCCAATCAGAGCGGCTGAATTTGTTGGAAACTGCTAATTTGTAATCCTCAAGCACCCTTTTCCATCATTGAAAGTAAAAATGTTCTTAAAAACTGCGGATAAATGAAAACTAGGTAAAAAAAAGTTTTCCCAAAGTAGCGGTATCCCATACAGATGTGTCCTGATCCAGACAAAAAACGCTGCAAATTATTACACAATGGTTTATTATTTTTCTATATAGATCACTCGACTGCAAAGCCACCAACTAACCAACATGAAGAAAAACATCGATCGTATTTTGGTCAGCTAAAATTTGTACGGAGATTAGGCCTCTTTTGCGATTCACACTCGTGTTTCTGATTTTTCGTAAGTCCAACCCTTAAATTCTCGTAGGGAACGAACGGTTTGTCCTACAAGGCTCCTCGTGGTCTCAAAAAAATTCTAAAAATTCTATACTATCTTAAATTGATGGAAAAACAATACCTTTATATCAAATTTTTTTTAATTAGGGGGTTTTCAAAATTTCAAACCTTTTTTTCCAACCCTTAGAAGTGACTTGCATCAACCAAAATATTCGGGGCACAACTAGACCCCAAATGGAGCCTACATACCAAATTTCATCAAAATCGGTCAATGCTAAGTGGGGAAAGTGCCGCGGACGGCGGACGGGGTTAAAAAAAAATTTCTTTGTCAATTCCAAAGGTTCATTATTGAAAATAATAAACCAAAAAGATGTGTCTACGTGAGGGTTAAACGAACTCTCCCCCGGAGTTTTAGGATGTACGAAGTGCTTGAGCAAGGAATAGATCTTGAGAGGCTTCGGTATTTACTTATTTGGAGCACTAAGCGGTGCTTAAGCATTGGTTAACTCTACTTCGATTCTTCATGCCTAAGATCTACTCGAGTTCTCAGTAATTTGAAGGAATTCCTGTATTAATATTTTTTCTCCTCGTAATTTTATTATAATTATTTGTCTCTTTTTTTTAAATATACCTACTTACTTCCTAACCAAATTTTTATTACCTCTAGCTAAAAAATAAGATTTTCTTTTATATTGATGATTAGTGATTAATGTTCATAATTTAATAACTTTAGACTTCATTTGAGGGGAAAATCATTATTAAAACTCAACAAGTAGGCTTTTATTGGATAGGAAATTCAACGCAATTTCTATAGATTTGTAGATCTCTTAGAAACTACATCGCTCCAAAGTTCAACCTTACTAGACCATCAGGCATATGCCATTTTTGGATGAGGAATTCCAGTGATCTGACTTGTGAGTGGTAATATAGTTAAGGTAGTTCTAAGGTACTTAGTTTACACGAGTAGGTACGTAAGGAAGCGAGTGGAAATTACTAATCCCCTCAGAATGAGAAGTAACAGTCAGGTCAACGTCCCCAGCAGAGAAACCGCCCGGTGTGTAACCCCTCCTTCCTATCGTCGCCCTTCACAGTCCCTTTTGAACCCTTCGTACCCCCCCCCCCCCTCCAGCAATCCCCTATCGCCCCTATCAGCTGGGTAAACTCCTGCCTATCGCCCACATCGCCCTCCTGCCTGAAGAAGAGCTTCACAAAGCCCTTTTGTGCCTGCTCCCTTGATGGCGACTAATTTTTAGACTTGGCGAGAGGTGGAGCCCTTTTCTCAGTCCTTTCGAACGCCTATCGAAGGGACAAAAGGTGCTCGCTGCTGGATAAGCACCGGAAACAGAATGTGGTGGAACGAAAAGGGCCAAAGCCAAAGGGCTATTCCTTAGGTCAAGTGAGAGTTTAAGGGCCAGTTAAGCCCATTTATGAAGAAAGCCAAAATCAACCACCCCTTATCGAAAAACGTCTGCCAAGTGGGATGGGCAGTATAGTTTCCTCATATAGGACGTATATAATTAGTTAACAACTGATTTACCAAGTTGAAACACAAATCTCGTTAATGTAGCTGATTTTTTTTCTAATTTTTAAACATGAACATGATCGATAAATTTATCCCATTGAGATGAAGATGATTTTATTTTTCTTATCCAGGCTCTTACTGATCAGAATGCGATAAAATCAATAAAATGTCATTTTGACTCCAGCCCCATCATCCTCCAAATTTGAGCAAAATCAGGCTAAGATTGTGTGAATTGACTAGAAAATCTCGCTAATACTAATAAATATGTACTTTGGTCCGATAGCAATGCAATTTATAAAGCCTCAGGTACTCCCGGCGTCACCGCAAGAGTCCATTCGCATCGCTGCCTAAACTACCTGGCCCCGCAGCCTGGCGGACCTGCCGCCGCAGTGGTCCAGAATCGTCAAAAAGCGCTCAAAACTCAATAATTTTTCAACAAGTGGAGAAACCTGAAATTCTCCAAACTTATAATTCGCATAACGTATTGATAAGTCTGTCAAATTTTATCACATTTGTACATTTTTTAAATGATTTTTAGAGTAATTCCTAAGGACAATCATTATATTTTAAAATCTGGAAAACCTAATCTCTCTTCACTTAATCAACCTCCATGACATCAAGGAGAGCAGGATCTTTAATATACATTGAGTAATAGGTGTAATCCCCACTTGACTGTCCATGATTCTCAACTTCTGATGCGGATGCTGCGAGGAGCAGTTTGGCTTCATTTTCATAATGAACAGTAACTTGGGGCATACAACTCGAAAAATTGCACTCTCAGGAGGAATCTAACACATAATTAAGGCCGTCGTGTTAGGAGAAAATACTTCAACAAATCAATCCGGATGATTTTAGAAATTTTCTCTGTGAGGACGACCGATCCTGCCCAAACATGCTTCAAAAACACGGGGGGACTACTATACGTACTGGGAGGAGGTGCGGGCAGGCGTTGGCCTCACCTCGACCATTCATGTGTCTTCCGAGGGTAGTTCTGACCGCAAATTTCGAGCATGTTCAATTTCCCTAACGTCATAGGTATAATGAATTATTTTATTGTTTACTAGCAGAAGCCAGAGGTAACACTGAATTTACCTCCTCATCTTTCCTAAAAGTCTTTTAAATCCTTCCATACAGATAAAGAAACGCAAAACCTGAATGACTTCTTTGCCTTGAAATACCGAAAAAATGCTCTTTTGCCTATGGGAGCCTATAGAAAAGACAGAGAAATTTCGTCAAAATCGGATAGAAAATAAAGAAGTTATGGCCGTTACAAGGAATTCATGCGCAGAGGCTACTGTCAGTCCGGGGGTGATGATTTTCATAGGGGACCGTCTACACGCCAACCCGCACAATCCTTGAAAATTTCATAGAAATCGGACAATAACTTCGTATAGTTATGCCGGTTACAAGGATTTCATGACAGACACACAGACAGACAGACACGGAACCAAAGTTGTTCAGGAAGGTCTGAAACGCAAAATGCGAGTGAAAATTTTGATTTTGGAGAACTTTTTTTTCATCCTTGAAAAGTGAAAACAAAGCTTCCGCTAGACTCGGAAGCAATAGATATCTTTCGAGGATTATACAGTGTACATGTTCTACATGTTCAACACATCAAAAACAATACTTTTATATTGAAGTTGGTCAAAAACATATCATGGGGTTTTTTCCATTTGCAAAGTGGCTATGTTTGTGGATGGACTGACAGATCGAGAAGTGGTGTAGAGCTTGGTGCCAGATGTTCGGTGTTCAGGACAACTCGATTTGTTTCTTGGCTGAATTATGTATGATGTGAACGTGCTGTGGTGAATTTCACGCTCGGGCGCTCCTTCAACAGAAGGTTCTTCCCCGTCAAAAATGTGCAGGGAACGAGTTTTTGTTGACGTTTCTTGCTTGACCCTTTTAACGGGGCCCTTCTTCTCATGAGCCCTTCGAGAGTTTGCCAGCCCTTCGAAAAGGGCCGTCTGGTTCCAGCAACTCGCTTATCGGTCACTCACACTCAAATACGTTCTAGGCAACCACGCTCGCTCGATCCATCGAGTTTGAAGGGATCTCGAATCCATCACTCATCTCCAGTTTGAGCGGAGGGTGGGTGCCAGGACACCGTTCGATACCAGGAAACACCCTCAGGCTTCGAGGAACACATAACCGCATTCTCTCTGGTATTTATGAAACCTGCCTTCCAGCTCTACGAACCTACAGGGAAGTCCACGTTCTGGATTTGGCTCAGTAAGTAGAGGAAAGTGTGGTACACTCGACCACCGAACACAAAAAGGCGCATAGTGCGACAAAAAGCGTTACTTCTGGACATGGCGATTAACCCTAGAGTAGTAGACTTCTCTGACACACAGTTATTAGTAAACTACGTAACAATGACGTGTGAAACTAAAAAAATATTTTCAACACAAAATGGTCATATATTTTTCATTCATTCAACAAAAAGCGAACATAAACTCATTCTTCTTAGTATTTAACTTTATATGTTGCGTATATAAAATAATGTTTTCTAAAGAGAAGCTATAAATACCTGAATTATATCACATAAATGTTCTTATATCACATCCAAAACTCGATTTTTGCTCTGGATAATATATTATACTCGATAAAATAAATGTTTTGAAATGAATATATTATGAAAATATTTTGAAAGAGAAAATGAATGAAAATTTGAGAAAAAAGAGAAATTTCTTGCTATTTTGAGATGTGGAGAAAAGGTGTACTTCATTCTCGAATTTTTCATAATATAAATGTTATAGAAAAACGCTGCAAATTATTTCACAAAGGTTCATTATTTTCCTATATAGATCACCCTTCTGTTGGAAGAGATCTCCCATGCCAACCGTAGGTACCTACTACCTACCAGGGCATTTTTGAAAATTTCAACCCCAACTACCAACCAAAGGGAAACAAAGGGTTGACGTTTTCAAAAATGCCTTAGTAGGTAGTAGGTACCTATGGTTGGCAGGGAGGGACTCCAAATAATTTTCAACAAATAGTAGACCACGTATCTTTGACGTGTAGGCGTTATGGAAAACCAAGATCCTGACGGGAAGAAGTCGAGACACCACAAAGGTGATTTCACTGCTAGGTACCGGTAGAACTGGAGGAGGCCCAGTTAAGAAGGCCGAGAGGGGGGATTGTAGGGGTTTCATTTCCCCACTCATTACGTAATTTTTACGTAGTCTGTCACTCTAGGGTTAAATCGCACACCTCGAGGAATACTGTAACATCTCTGAAAACGTTGCAAATTATCACACAACGGTTTGCTATTGGTTTATTATTTTCAATAATAAGCCTTTGGAATCGAGCAAGAAAAAAAAAATTTTAACCCCCCCCCCCTCAAAATTTGATGTTTTACGTTTCAAGGTACGTAGAATCCGAAAATCGAATACAAAAATTTCCGTCCGTCCGCCGTCCGCCGTACGCGGCACTTTTCTTAGCAACACTGGACCGATTTGGTTCAAATTTGGTATATGGGCTCCATTTGGGGTCTAGTTGTGCCGCGAAGCTTTTGGTTGATGTAGGTCACTTCTAAGGGGTGAAAATTAAGGGTTGAAATTTTCAAGAGTGCCCTAGCTCGAAAACTCTCGAAATAAAGGTATCGTTTTTTCACCAATTTTAAATAGTACAGAATTTTTAAAATTTTTTGAGACCACCCGGAGCTCTGTAGGACAAACCGTTCGGTCCCTACGAGTATTTGAAGGTTTTCCTTCGATAAAACAGAATCATGAGTGTGAATCGCAAAAGAGGTCTAATCGCCGTTCAAATTTTATCTGACTAAAATGCGATCGCTGTTCATTTCTTCGATTTGTATACAGTTTTGCCTTCTGCGTAACCAGTAATCAAATTTCCATATCAAGCTTTCTATTTTTCGAATCGAGTGTGAAGCGTTTAGTTCTTTCTAATAAACTTGATTGTGAAGGTGTGAAGCCATTATAGTGTGGTAGGTAGTACCTACCAATAGTTGGTAGGTAAAAAAAAATTGGTAGGTAAAAACAATGTTTGTAGGTAAAAAACGCTGCAAATCATTGCTCACTGATCAGATCACTGATCAGCTGAGTGAGCTCCGAAGCCATTTTCAATCCTATTGAATGGAAGTGCTCTTCCAGGCGTCTCCAGCATTCGAGGATATCTTCTTCACTCCTCACATCACTGATCAGCTGAGTGAGCTCCAAAGCCATTTTCAATCCTATTGAATGGAGGTGCTCTTCCAGGCGTCTCCAGCATTCGAGGAGATCTTCTTCACTCCTCACATCACTGATCAGCTGAGTGAGCTCGAAAGCCATTTTCAATCCTATTGAATGGAAGTGCTCTTCCAGGCGTCTCCAGCATTCGAGGAGATCTTCTTCACTCTTCTGATCACTGATCAGCTGAGTGAGCTCCGAAGCCATTATCAATCCTATTGAACGCAGAAGCTGAAATTTGAGAGGGAAGGTCAAGGGAGAATACAGATGGTGGTAGGTGCTATTGATGGAGAACCAGTGATCTATACAGAAGGATGATCTATACAGAAAATAATAAACCTTTGAGCAATGATTTGCAACGTTTTTTCTGTATAGATCACTAGCCCAGAAAGAACACGGCCATTATCCATTATCTTTACCTACCAACCGTATTGTCGTGCAAGGTTCACAAACAAGCTTATTTTCATAGAAAGTACCTACAAGTGAAACATCGTTATCTGGGAATTGTGGGTGCCTTCATATGCCCCTATTGAGGTTCAATAAAAAATGCGTTCATGGAGTATACAGCATCCATGTGAAATGAAGTTAGGTGAAGTCGAATAAGTGCCTTGTCATTTCAGTTTGTTGCGATTGATAGCGATGTTTTAATGTGTGCCGCCTTTTGACTATTAAAAGTACTGATTGTTTCTACTCCGGTTTATTTTTGTTCTCATGACCAATAACCAATAGAAGGTTATGGGCCCAGACAACGCGTAAATTCTGTGTCGGTAAATTTTCGTGATTAGACCAGTGGTTTTTCGTTTACGTGGTTGGCGGTCATAGTGATAACGGAGGTCGGATTTTACGAAGTTTTTGTACTGTTCGTGTGCTTTTGGATAAAATGTCTACAAAAACGGATTCCCCCGTGGTGGTTCTTAAAGGCAAAAGTAATTGGAGCATCTGGAAATTCAGAACAAGTATCTTGTTAGCTTCCAAAGGATGTACGGACGTTATAGAGGAACAATTTGACGAAGAAGGGAAGTCAAAGAAGGAAATTGATGCTTGGAAGGCTAAAAACGTTCTAGCCATGGACATTATTGCAATAGGATGGAAGATGGTCCTGTTCGACATATCTTGCTTTGTGATAATGCCTACACTATGTGGCAAAAGTTGTTAACAATATACGAGCAAAAGTCGGAAGTCTCATTGCATATGGCGAACGAAAATTTCATGAAGTATGCCTGTGAAAACAAGGGCATTGCTCATCACGTCACTTCTATTGAATACCTTGCAAACGAACTGAAGGAAGTTGGAGGCCAGGTGTCAGATTCTATGATTATCAGTAAGGTACTGATGACTCTTCCTAAAGAGTACAGGCACTTTGTATCTGCCTGGGGGTCTACTGATAAGGCTAAACAAACTTTGTCTGAGCTGACTTCTCGGTTGTTGATTGAAGAAGGTATGTGGTCAAAACCTACCAAAAGTGAAGGTGAAAGAGCAGCCTTGTCAGCAACTTCTGAAAATTCAGATAAGAGTAGGAAGTGGTGCAGGGTTTGCCGAGTGGACAGTCATTGGACATCCGATTGTAAAAATAAGACTGAAAAGCCAAATGATGACACGGACAGGAGAAAATGTTTTATTGTAAAAACCGGGTCATTTGAAAAAGGACTGCTTAATCCGGAAATCCAAAGAAAGTGGTAGTAAACCCAAAAGTGGATCTGCCAATGCAGCTGAAGCCTTCATAACCATGGCTTTGTGTAACAGTGAGACTGTTGATGCTGACAAGTGGTATCTAGACAGTGGAGCCAGTGAACACATGACTGGGCGCCGTGAGTGGTTTCAAAGTTTGAAGCCATGTGATGTAGTCATAAAGATTGGCGACGGATCTGTTCTAGAGGCCCAGGGTGTTGGAGATATAATGATCAATGCAAAACGCCAAACAGGGTGGGTAAAAACCCAGATTTCGAATGTTCTATTTGTTCCTGATTTGAAGATCAACCTGTTTTCTGTAAGTGCGGCCATGGATAAGGGTTTTACCCTTACAGGTGATAAAAACAGTTTTACCCTCATGAAAAATGGGGAAGTTCATGCATTTGCAGATAGGCAGGATAAGCTTTTTGCCTTGAATTTTCAAACCATTTCGGAAGGTTGGGCAAATGTAGCCATTGGAAATCAGCTTGCAGTATGGCACGAAAAATTAGCTCATCAACACGTCGATCATGTCAGGAAAGTTTTGAAAAACTTTGACATTAATTACGTTGACAAGAAAGATTTCTTCTGCAGCAGCTGTATGGAAGGAAAACAGCACCGTCTACCTTTCAGTCGTAGCACTACAAAAACCGAGCACGCATGCCAGCTCCTTCACATAGATGTTGCTGGACCGATGGAGGTTGAAAGTATTGGAGGATCTAGGTACTTTCTTCTCATCAAGGATGACTACTCTCATTATAGGACTGCGTTTTTCATGGAAAGTAAATCTGAAGTTGTTGGACACCTGAAAAATTTCCTTGTAGAGGTGAAGAATGTCACTGGTCATGGCGTCAAGACCATCAGGACAGACAATGGCACTGAAGAGGTGAATGAGAAGCTTGATTCCTTTCTTCTTGAAAGAGGAATCCGCCACGAGAAAACGGTACCTTACACTCCCGAACAAAATGGAAAAGTGGAAAGGGAAATGCGCACTGTTGTGGAGTCAGCAAGAACCATGCTGCAGGCAGGACGACTAGGGAAAGAGTTTTGGGCTGAAGCGGTTAGTTCCAGTATATTTGTCTTGAACCGCTCTGGAACCAGTTCAGTTCCTGGAAAAACTCCCTACGAACTGTGGTTTGGTAAGAAGCCTGATTTAAAGTTCCTAAAAATTTTTGGTGCGGAAGCCTATGCCCATGTTCCCAAAGAAAAGCGCAAAAAGTGGGATTCCAAGAGTAAAAGAGGAATTTTCATTGGGTACGATGATAAGACGAAGGGTTATCGCATTTACCATCCTGAAAGCAAGAAGATAACCATTGCTCGAGACGTCATTTTTCGACCACCTGAAGAATCAACTTTCCCAGAACGCATCACTAAAGATGATGGTCGACACCTCAAATTTTTGACTAGTCAAGATGAGTTTTCAAGGGCCCTAGACCTGGAAGTGTTGGAATCAACAGCCGCAGAAGACAGTTTGTTACCGCAAAAGACTGAAAAAGCCCATCAAAGAGGTTATATCTTCGTGGTGAAGGTCGACGAGCAATTCCAAAGAAATTTGAAGACTACGAGACTTGTTTCTATGGAAATGGGGGGGAGCTGACTTTCAGGAGTGCAGTATCTGGCGAGGACAGTTTGAAATGGAAGGAAGCCATAGGAAAAGAGCTAACGGCTTTGGAAGAAATCAGACATGGATTGAGGTGCCATTCACTCCAGACAAACAACCTCTGCATACCAAATGGGTTTTTCGTGTAAAGGAAAACTCAGAATCAGCGCCGCTCTTCAAGGCAAGATTGGTGGTGTAAAGGCTTGAACAGAAGGACGAGTTTGACCCTAATGAAGTTTATGCACCTGTTGCTAAACTTACGACTTTCCGAATTTTGCTAGCAATTGCTGGAAAATTTCGTTTGAAAATGAACCAAATGGATGTACGTAACGCCTTCTTGAATGGAGACATCCATGAAGAAGTTTATCTTTACAAACCTGATGGATACAAAGATAAGGATGTGACAACAGTTTTGAAACTCTGGCAAAAGTCTGTATGGTTTGAGGAAAAGTCCCAGGTATTGGAATAAAAAGTTCCATGATTTTATGAAGGGACAACATTTTACTAGAACTGAATCTGATTGGTGCTTGTACTTCAAGGAAACAAATGTGCAAAAATGTTTTCTGTTGTTATTTGTTGATGACTTGATCATTGTGGGACCAGAACAGCGAGAAATTGATAACTTGAAAGCAGCACTCAACCAAGAATTTAAGATGAAAGATCTAGGAACGCCCTCTACCCTACCTGGGAATGAACATCTGCATCGAAGATGGAAAAATTACACTAGATCAGAAGAAATATTTGGAGGGACTACTTCAGAAATTCAAATTAGTAGACTGCAATGCTGCTGAGACTCCCATGGATCCAAATCTCGAGATCTCTAAAGAACCCTCGTCTGACAAGTCGCTAGAGTCAAGATGTAGACAGCTGGTTGGATCCCTGCTTTATGGATCCATGTGTACCCGACCAGACTTGGCGTTTTCTGTTGGTTACCTAAGCAGGTATCAAAGCGTAGCAAATGAGGATTTGTGGAAGGCCTTGAAACGCATTTTAAGGTATATAAAGGGTACTGTGGACTTGAAATTAGACTTCTCAGTCAACGAGGACGCCGCTGTATTGCAAGGATACGCTGATGCTGACTATGCTATGGACAAAGAAGACCGCAAGTCAACCTCAGGTTACATCTTTAAAGTATATGGATGTACAGTTTCCTGGTCATCCAGAAAACAGCAGACTGTGCTAAGTCAACAACAGAGGCAGAATACGTGGCACTCAGTGAAGGAGCAAGTGAGGCTTGTTGGTTGCGGAGCCTACTGAAAGAAATTGGACTACTCAGTGAAGAGCCTACTGTCATTTTCGAGGACAATACGTCTGCAATCTCTACGGCGAAAAATCCCGAACATCACAAACGACTGAAACACGTGGACATAAAACATCATTTCATAAGGGAAAGAATCGAATCAGGGGAGATAGATGTTCAGCAAGTAGCAACTAAGAATCAAGTAGCCGATGGCTTTACAAAACCTTTAACAAAGTCAGCATTTAAATCTTTTTTGTGTCTCTCTTGGTCTTCGTTAAAATTAATTTGATTCATTATGCAAAAGTTATTATTTCATTGTTGTATTCTATTCTTGTGAGTTGTCGTTTAGTATTGTGTCATTTTTGGAGAATTCAGGGTTTATGATTGATCTCATCTTGTGTTTATCTTTATTCTAGTTATAAAATAGGGGATCTGAATAGATGGAGGAGTCTTTTTTGATGTAAAGAGATTAATTTGATACTTTTTCCGATGTTTTTATTGTGGGGGGGTATTGAGGTTCAATAAAAAATGCGTTCATGGAGTATACAGGCATCCATGTGAAATGAAGTTAGGTGAAGTCGAATAAGTGCTTGTCATTTCAGTTTGTTGCGATTGATAGCGGATGTTTTAATGTGTGCCGCCTTTTGACTATTAAAAGTACTGATTGTTTCTACTCCGGTTTATTTTTGTTCTCATGACCAATAACCAATAGAAGCCCCACGAAATTTGGTTCTTGGTTGCCAGGGAAGCACACCTGAATGAGATGAATCTCTATTCGAAGAAAAAACGGCGGACGTACGGAAAAATTGTCAATGACAATTTGTCATTCGATTTTTGGATTCTACGTACCTACCTTGAAACGTAAACCTTCAAATTTTGAGGGGGGGGAGGGGGAGTGAAAAAAATTTAAATAGAATCAAAATCGAAGAAAAACATATATTGCATTTTCAGCAGAATTTTGAACGAAGATTCTGCCTTTTCTCAAACATTTGTTAGCGATTCACACTCGCGTTTATGGTTCATCATTCTTCTTGTCCATGAAGGGAGTGAGCGGTTGGTCCTACAGAGCTCTGGGTGGCCTCATTCGGTTCGAAAAATTCAATACTATTTTAAATTGATAATAAACATAATTTCTGTTGATTTTGAAGCAGGGCGTTTTGAAAATTCCAGCTCCTATTATTCACCCCTTAGAAATGACTGACATCAACCAAAAGCCAAAGACGTAGTCATGAAGCCGATACATCAAATTTCATCAAAATCGATCCATGGTAAGGAAAGTGCCGCGTACGGCGGACAGACGAGGAATTTTTTATTCCAATTTTGGATTCCACGTATACCTTGGAACGTAATACCAAATGTTAGGGGGGGGGGTCCCAAAAGTTCATCATAGAAAATAATAAACCAAAACTTAAGTTGTAGGAAACGACGACGAAGATGTTTTAATTTTTATCACTTCCTTCACTAGTATTCGTCCTACCAGCGCTATTCTTAGAATTTTTTCTCTTCCAATCCAACAACGAAATATCGAGATTTTTCATTATCGGTACTTAATATCCGAAAATCTGCTAAATTCAAACGAGTTACAGTCTTTGCTGGATGGCGATGAGATTTTCTGTATCTGTCCTGGTGCTTTCTAGGGATGAATTTTCATTCAATTAACCTTCAACCATCAATTAACAACACTGTAACAAGCATGAGGGTCAGACATTTCGATCAAAACCAGCTGCTATGCCACTTGCTTTGTCAAAATAAACCAAAATTTCATAATTTGAAGAAAAAAAATCCAAAAAAAGAATAATTTTTTTTGAACAAGTGGGGAATTAATATATTATTATTAAATCAATAAGGAATAAGTGGGGAATTGATGTATTATTATTAAATCAATAAGTAATGAGTTAACGAGTTTTTCAAAATCCGGGTAACTTTTCTCTTCTTCGCCTCTTGGTTACGTTTCAAAGTACGTAGAATTCAAAATCGAATAAAAATTTGGCCGTCCGTCCGCCGTACGCGGCACTTTTGCCACTTAGCATTGACCGATTTTGATGTGAAATTTGGTATGTAGGCTCCATTTGGGGTCTAGTTGTGCCCCGAAGATTTTGGTTGATGTAGGTCACTTCTAAGGGTTCAAAAATGAATTTTGAAATTTTGAAAACGTCCTAACTCAAAAATTTGAATATAAGGTATTGTTTTTCCTTCAATTTAAGATAGTATAGAATTTTTTGAGACCACGCGGAGCTCCGTAGGTGAAATCATTCGCTCTCAACGAGAATTTAAGGGTTGACAAACGATAAATCAGAAACACGAGTGTGAATCGCAAAAGAGGCCTAATCTCCGTTCAAATTAAAGCTGACCGAAATGCGATCGATGTTTTTCTTCAAGTTGGCTGGTGGTAACAATGGCAAAGCCGGTTCTTTACAGACGAGTGATCTATTAAAAAAATAATAAAACTGTGTAATAATTTGCAGCATTTTCCTGGGAATTATTGTTTTGATTTTGATGATTCAGCGGCGATCTATCAGTTTTTCAACTCCCTAGGGCCCGTGCACTAATAAATTTCTAAAATCCTTAAAATTTTAAGTTTGGCTACATTTTATGGGAAAAAACAACTGAATTAACGGTTATTCCAATTTTTTCTCTGGCAATTATTGTTCGATTTTGATGATTCCAGCGGCAATCTTTCAGTTTTGCTATTCTCTACAGCTGTACACTAATGAATTTCTAAAAGCCTTAAAAATTCCAATTTAACTACAACTTTTCAAGTGTTTGCCCCTACGATTTCGCGAAATATTGACCCGGAACGAGAAACGAACATCGACCAACTGAGGACCCCTTTATAGGTAGTCGTCGAAAATCGTCTACCTGACCCAAGGGTAGAAAAATATTTGGTTTTAGGCACCTCATATCAGTATTTATGTTAGTTATAGACTTGGTAGGTACTTAGGTAGTTCTTATCTATTATTATCAGTCGATATTATCAATCAAATTTATTATTTAGCATTTGACACGTACCATACTACTCCGAAAGCGCCATATCCGATGGGTCTGTCGGGCTGGAGGTCCTGGAGAGGGGCCGGGGGGTGATAGTAGGGCGCCCCCGCGCCCGCCACCACAGCCTGTCCCGCCCCCTGCGCTAGAGACATGTTGCCCCGGAGTCCCCGAGTCACTACAGCCATTTCACAGCCATCAGACCACAAGTACCACCACAAACCGAGAACAAGCCGAGGACAGACCTCGCTCCGAGTACCATAACACAACGCGACCGAACGGAAAGAACACTCGCAATTTTTTCTCCAGGCGACGAAAAAAAAAACCTCCGAAAGAACTTGAGACGTGAGATTAAGAAAAATTAAAAACAAAAACTAACGAGAAACTAAAAATTAACGTGAAACCGAAAAAACACTTGAGCTTTGAAGTGAACGAAAAGAACTAAAAAAAAAATTGGGGGAGGTTACAACGTTTGTATAGAGAACGTTCCTGGACACTGCGACACGGAGCGAAGCTGGACTGAGACTGAAGGTGAAGGTGGGATTCGGCGATGCTGAGTGGTGGGGAGGAATGCGCCAGAGTAGTTGTGCGGGAGGCCGCTAGAGTGAAGCAGGTGGCGGGATTTGAGGGGCGGTTGCTCCCTGGATCAGTACGAGGGTCCTCTTTCAGCGTCAGGAACGTTCGTGCCCCCAGGTGGGTTTCAGAGGGGGAGGGGAGGTTCGATTTGAGAGGGGCACCAGCGAAGGGTGGTCCAGGGTGGAGGTGGAGGCTGGAGATCCAACAGATGTCCAGAGAGTGCGAGAGTACATCACAGTGGTCTAGGGTAGTAGACTTCCCTGACACACAGTTATTAGTAGACTACGTAAAAATGACGTGTGAAACTGAAAAAAAAATTTCAAAACAAAATGGTCATATATTTTTCATTCATTCAACAGAAAACGATCATAAACTCAGTCTTCTTAGTATTTACTGATATAAATTACGAGTGAATGAAAGTTTGATATTCAAGCGCAGACTAAAGTTTTTATTTGACAACATAACAACAACTTCAATCACACATGACTTGGGGATTATAAGTTTGGACTGGAATAACAACACGTTCCAATACGCCCCCTCAAGTTCAAACTTCCTCTGAGATGACTCCTGCTTTGCTCGAACAGAAGTCCAATTTGTTCTTCGGTAATTGTTTTGTAAGAAAATCCGCAACCATATTTTCTGTTGCCAAATATTTCAAATTGATCAGGCCTTCTGAATATTTCGCTTTATGAATAGTTCCTGATGTCAATGTGCTTCGTTCTTGATCTGTAGGTAGGATTCTTGATATGATGTTGCGCCACCTGGCTATCGTTATACAGTACCATCAGCAGCTTCACAGGAAATCCTAGCTCTCGAAGGAACTTC
>CM019182.2:40830053-40864027 GCA_009739505.2 Apolygus lucorum
GTATCTCCAACTATATCGATACATTAAGCGATACTCGACATTGTAACTGTATCGATATGTCACTATCCGATATAATTGAATATCGGTACTTCGGATTCGATTCATTTTGGTTTATTATTTTCAATAATGAACCTTTGGAATCGACCAAGAAAAAAAAATTTTAACACCCCCTCAAAATTTGATGGTTTACGTTTCAAGGTACGTAGAATCCAAAAATCGAATAAAAATTTGGCCGTCCGTCCGCCGTACGCGGCACTTTTGCTACTTAGCATTGACCGATTTTGATGAAATTTGGTATGTAGGCTCCATTTGGGGTCTAGTTGTGCCCCGAAGCTTTTGGTTGAGGCAGGTCACTTCTAAGGGTTCCAAAATCAATTTTGAAATTTTGAAAACGCCCTAACTCAAAAAATTTCGATATAAAGGTATTGTTTTTCCTTCAATTTAGGATTCTATAGAATTTTTAGAATTTTTTGAGACCACGCGGAGCTCTGTAGGGCAAACCGTTCGCTCCCTACGAAAATTTAAGGGTTTATATTGAAATACATATAACACGAGTGTGAATCGCAAAAGAGGCCTAATCTCCGTTCAAATTAGAGCTGACCGAAATGCGATCGATGGTTGGTAATTTTGATTTTTTTTTTTTTTAATTTTTTGAATTTTTTTCATTATTTTCATTTTTTATTTTATTTTTTTTTCCTTCATATTGGATGGTTGGTGATTTTGTAGACGAGTGATCTACATAGAAAAATAATAAACCATTGTGTAATAATTTGCAGCGTTTTTGATTTTAGGACGCCCCACAGTAAGACTTGGGCGTCCTTATGCGATCGATCTGGGGTGAAGTTGGACAACACTCAACAGAAAAAAAAATAACCACACAGTAATCCGTTTTAGACCATTCTGAATCCAAATCCGCGAAAAAAAACGACAGGTGTATATGTCTGTGTGTGTGTGTGTGTGTGTGTGTGTGTGTGTGTGTGTGTGTGTGTGTGTGTGTGTGTGTGTGTGTGTAGGTGTGTGTGTGTGTGTGTGACAAAATCTTGTGTCGTCCGCACAGGCCTTAGTTCTCAACCGATTTCCCTGGTTCTTTTTTTGTTCGACTCAAAAATCTCCCAAATTTCACATTATTTCACCGGAGTATCAAAATTCGCAAGAGAAAGGGGCGATTGGGGTGATAATTTTCACAAAATATCCGATTTTCAATATTTTGGATCCTTTACTGCTTACTTACCATTAGGGTGTGCGCCTGGGTAGGAAAAACTGTTTATTGTTATTTTTAATCTAAGGTAGACCTCATTCTGAGAATTTTGGTACCAACCGCGACCTTCTAGCGTGTTTAAATCTTTTCCTATGAATTTTTAAAGTTTTTTTTGGGGCTGGGCTCCCCCAGCACACTGTGACGTCATAAACGGTCGAAACTTTGAAAAATCATAGAAACAGATCTACTCACGCTAGAAGGTCGCGGTTGGTGCCAAAACTCTCAGCACGTAGTCTACTTTCGATTAAAAATTTAAAAAAATCAAGGCGCACCCCCCATTGCACTCAAGCTTTGAAATTGAGGCAAAATTCTCACTATACCTCCGGATTTTCATGAATTATTCTCTGTACCGCCATGGAACTAATATTGGTGCCACCATGGTGCCAGTACACCTTAAACCGCATATTTCGTGGGTTTTTAATTTTTTTTTGTGTTTTACCTTGAATACGGAAATGAACTTGCAATTGTCAAAAATGCCCGAGTAGGTAGAAGGTAGGTAGGTAAACCTACGGTTGGTGGGAAATTTCCGAAATTGGTCAGGAAAATTCCGAATTAGACTTGGAAATCCTACAGTTGTTCGACAAAACAACGTTGAGTGAGACAGTTTTATGGTTTAGAAAGTTAATTAATAATCCATCAACCACACCCTTAGGGACGTCCCCTGGAATTACTCGCCTGAGTGTGACTGCACGTACCGCAAGCTGTTAAGCTCTTCAAACGACGACGATGATAATGATGGATTTATGTCTTTTCCAGCTTGAAGCCGTCCAGAGTCCAATTGGCCACTCCGAGTCTAGACGTCCGCTTTTACTGCCAGTTAAAACTAATTCGAAAACGGTGAGGAAGTTTATCACTGGCGGACTTTTACGAGTCGGATTTCGCGATGGTCTGACCTCAGGTTTCGGGGGGGGGGGGGGGGGCTTCTCCTCACCAGATGGTAATAATCACTTTCCAGATTGAGATAAGTAAATTACTTCTGGTTTGTTCGAAGTTTTCAAAGGGGACAATCTGGAGTTGTATTTTCCGAAGATCAGATATAATTTAGCTCTACAGGGTTTTTACTGTAGCAAGTGTGATTTTTGGTTACTGCGGAGAAGCCGCGAGCTCGAGTCTCGCCGCGGCGGCGTTTTTTCGTGCGAGCCGGGCTCAGGCTTCCCCCCCCCCCCCTCGTCACAACCCAGCGCGGTGAGGCAGTGGGAAGCCATGAGCGAAATCATCAGAACAAATTCTGACTTTACTTACTTACATTACTTCTCTTCTAACATAGCTTCTCCAACCAAATTAGACGCCCTACAAGTTCCTACACCAAAATCAATCCTTCACATCCATAACTTGCGGGTACACTTTAAATAAAAGAATTTGTATTGATAAATTTGATCATGTAATGGAATGGGCTTTCTTGTTCATACTAAGGAACTCATATATTTATGAACTAAAAGATGACTTGAAGTGCTCTGAATAGTGATGTACACGAGAAATCGTGTATTTTACAATTATTGAGATGTGCGGATCACGAAAATTCAGCTTATTCCCACCGAAGGAAGATTGTTTTCTGTTGATGTTTATACGGTGATATCATTATTATAAACATACACCTCCACGGAATAAAATAATACGTGCATTACGGTACAAAGGGCTGCTCTCAGGACCGTGAATTTAGCCCTCCGTGCGCAAGTGTGCGTGAAGGGCTGGTTTTCCTTTTGATTCATGACCCTCCCCGCTGCAACGCACGGGGGAAACAGAATAAAGCCTGCGACCATCCATTCTCGGCACCGCTCCGAGCTGTAGAACCGCTACGCTCATTCAGAATTAATTTTGGTTCATTTCGTCCCCGCACACAATATCATCTCGTCAGCTCCGCCCCTCCCTCTTGATACTTCCTTGAGAGGGTATTCATAATCATGTCCCCTCTTGTTGGGGAAAATCAATGAATCATGGCCATCTGCACGAAGGAGGTTTCACAGCTACGCGCTGTACATTCACTCATTAATACACCGTATCTTCGTATTTATCTACATCCTTATTGCTACAATCTAATTACATAAAACCCCAACCGTACGTATGTATGTACGTATGCACGTTAGAAGAGTAGGAGGCGGGAGGAGTCGGAGGCAAAAGGAGTTGGAGGAGTCGGTGGCGGGAAGAGTTAGAAACGTCGAGGGCGGGAGGAGTCGGAGGCAAAAGGATTTAGAGGAGTCGGTGGCGGGAAGAGTTAGAGGCGGTAGGAGTCAAAGGCGAAAGGAGTTAGAAGAGTCGGGGCGTGAGGAGTCGGAGGTAAAAGGAGTTAGAAGAGTCGGTGGCGGGAAGAGTTAGAAAAGTTGGGAGCGGGAGGAGTCAGAGACAAGAGGAGTTAGAAGAGTGGGGGCGGGAGGAGTCGGAGGCGAAAGGTGTTAGAGGAATCAAGGTCAAGATGAGTTAAAAGAGTCAGAGGAGGAAAGAGTTAGAAGAGTCGTGGGCGGAAGGAGTCGGTGGCGAGAAGAGTTAGAAGAGACGTGAGCGGGAGGAGTCAGAGGCAAAAGGAGTTAGAGGATTCGGTGGCAGGAAGAGTTAGAAAAGTCGGGGACGGGAGGAGTCAAAGGCAAAAGGAGTTAGAGGAGTCGGTGGCGGGAAGAGTTAGAAAAGTCGGGAGCGGGAGGAGTCAGAAACAAAAGGAGTTAGAAGAGTCGGGGCGGGAGGAGTCGGAGGCTAAAGGAGTTAGAGGAGTCGGTGGCGGGAAGCGTGAAAAAAGTCGGGAGCAGGAGGAGTCAGAGACAAAAGGAGTTAGAAGAGTCGGGGGCTGGAGGAGTCGGAGGCGAAAGGTGTTAGAGGAATCGAGGTCAACAGGAGTTGAATGAGTCGGAGGAGGAAAGAGTTAAAAGAGTCGTGGGCGGAAGGAGTCGGAGGCAAAAGAAGTTAGAGGAGTGGGGGGCGGGAAAAGTTAGAAAGGTCGTGAGCGGGAGGAGTCGGAGGCAAAAGGATTTAGAGAAGTTGGTGGCGGGAAGAGTTAGAAGAGTTGGAGGCAGGAGGAGTCGAAAGCGAAAGGAATTAGAGGAGTCGGTGGCGGGAAGAGTTAGAAGAGTAGGAGGCGGGAGGAATGGAAGGCGAAAGGAATTAGAGGAGTCGGTGGCGGGAAGAGTGAGAAAAGTCGGGAGCGGGAGGAGTCAGAGACAAAATGAGTTAGAATAGTCGGGGGCCGGAGGAGTCGGAGGAGAAAGGTGTTAGAGGAATCGAGGTCAAGAGGAGTTAAAAGAGTCGGAGGAGGAAAGAGTTAGAAGAGTCGTGGGCGGAAGGAGTTGGAGGCAAAAAAAAGTTAGAGGATTGGGTGGCAGGAAGAGTTAGAAAAGTCGTGAGCGGGAGGAGTTAGAAGAGTTGGACGCGGGAGGAATCGAAGGCGAAAGGAATTAGAGGAGTCGGTGGCGGGAAAAGTTAGAAAAGTCGGGGACGCGAGGAGTCAGAGGCAAAAGGAGTTGGAGGAGTCGGGGGCGGGAAGAGTTAGAAGAGTTAGTTAGAAGAGGCGAAAGGAGTTAGAGGAACCCGGGACGGAAGGAGTTAGAAGAGTCGGGGGCGGGAGGAGTCGAAGGCGAAAGGAGTTAGATGAGTCGGGGGCGGGAAGAGTTAGAAGAGTTAGTTAGAAGAGGTAAAAGGAGTTAGAGGTACCCGGGACGGAAGGAGTTAGAAGAGTCGGGGGCGAAAGGAATTAGTGGTGCCGGGGGGGGGGGAGTCGGAGGAGAGAGCTATCTCGCGGGAAAATTTCCAAACTGTGTGAAGTGTAACTCAGTGTACTATTCCTCTACTAAGATTTAAGTTTTTCTGAAATTCTATATGCTAGTCTATTATAAATATGATACAATTACCCATATTTCAACATGATACAAAATTACTAATTGTGAGGACTTTTACAAGATGCAAAACATTTACTGATCCAGGAAAGGTAAAACGTACTCCGAACGACAAATTGGGGAAAAGTGTGGGTACTCCATGATTTCGAAGTATCGTGAAGAGTACTTTTTGAGCGATTTTTAACAATTTTTGACCAAGGGGTTGAATATATAATTTTAACGATTCGTGCTATTTTTACCCACGAGACTGACCACTCCTCATATAGCGAAAATATTTCGATTTTCTCAACCATAGCTTTAAAGATTTCTTTGAAAATTCGCTGATTAACTTATGCTGCAAGAATGAACTTTCTCCGATATTTGTTTTATACAAAAAAAAGTCTCCTAGTTGGTGTCTGCATGGAAATATTTTGCTCTTCGAGGTCGTCCAATACGTTTGTAAATGTTTTATTATTATTATTATTACTATTTTCATTCCCCTACTTTGTAATGATATCAGAAGTACCTATATTATTTGTTGTTGTTTATGGGATGTTTACCCCGGATGGATGCCCCTCTTCTTCCTAAGATGACAAGGAGGTATAGGTACTATAGTACTCTCTCCTCAAGAGCCCACCGGTTGGGATTCAGTTCGATTGTCGCCACGTCACGTGCAGATCGTCAGCCCTCAACAATCATTTCCTCAGTAGAAGAAATTGATTTTTTGAACCTTCAAAAATCATAACTCGTATCTCCCGGATCAAGAAAAGATCGACGGATGTGGAGGATCGGCCACTGGAAGACGCAGTCACTCCACCACGCTCACTTCGAGGTAATTTAACAACATTTCATCATTTCATCACTCCATCATCCGGCAGACATTTCGAGGAAGCTGCTTCGCAGAGAAAATTCCTGAGGGGAATTCTAAATTTATTTTATTTTTTTTTGCAGCCTCCCGAAGTGCCATCATTCTTAAATTGGCGGCAACATCTCACCCACTGGACGTTCTCCTGCTGAAAAGACCGTTCTGTTCGATGAGTACCTAATAATAACTGATACATAAATACCTGGTACCTGATATCTTATTAATTTACTGTTTGTTCGGTTTGACGAGTAATATAGTAATATTACTAGTCGAGGAAATCATTTTTTTTTTGTAAAGGGGTGGCCACTCTATTAGGGAATCCTAAAGGTACAGACAATTATAAGGGTACCTGACACAAAATTTGATATAAGATAAAATTTGAATAAATTTGTACAAGTACAAATTTTTACAAGCCTGTAGATTTATATTATTAGGTACTACCTGGAACCGATATTGCAGAAATGTTTCA
Source organism: Apolygus lucorum (assembly GCA_009739505.2). Classification (NCBI taxonomy): domain Eukaryota; kingdom Metazoa; phylum Arthropoda; class Insecta; order Hemiptera; family Miridae; genus Apolygus; species Apolygus lucorum. Next base: position 40,836,443 of record CM019182.2, read on the forward strand.
AAAGTAGAATAAATCATATTATTTTACATGTTTTCCAGCCATGAGGATTTGGGGAGTAAACAGATTAAAGTTAAATATCAATTATTGGAAAAAAAACTCAAAAGTACAAAAGAAAATTAGCGTTAATGTTATTAATAATTTTTTTTAACTGAAATGAAGCGATGAGGATTTGGGGAGTAAACAGATTAAAGTTAAATATCAATTATTGGAAAAAAAACTCAAAAGTACAAAAGAAAATTAGCGTTAATGTTATTAATAATTTTTTTTAACTGAAATTGATTTGGATGGTTATATTGGATGGATAATATGCTTCATCGGACCCCACCCTTCCATAACTTGAGCTGAGGAAACAAATTTTTGTTATTAGTAATCTCCAATCTGCTACATCTGTAACTGTAAAAAGAGTTTTTTTTTCCAATAATTTATATTTAATTTTAATCTGTTTACTCCCCAAATTTTCGTCGCTGGAAAACATGTAAAATAGTATGATTTAATCTACTTTTGAAACTTTTCTGCAATATCGGTTCCAGGTAGTAACAATATAAATCTACAGACATTTGCTATTGGCAACTTTGAGCTGATTACATACATTCAAATTTGGTGGTTTAGAATTTTCTACAGATCGCGACTTTTCTAAACCGACTCCGCAGATAATCGCGAATCCTGGAAATCGATTGTGGAGTCCGCCAGCTCGACGGCTCTTCTGTGTCACGTGCAACGTCGGGCGAACCCTTCTGTCGCGTTTCTGACCCCCTGCGGAGTCATTTCGATGTAATTAGGTCTCTGAAGGAAAGGGGTGATAGAAAGAGAGGGATAGAGGATGAGGAAGGAGCAATAAATACGGAGAGTGACAGAGAGGGAGCGAAGGACGTGAAATAAGGCAGAGAAGGGAGATGAGATCGGCGGCCAGCTGCCCGGTCCAGCTGCTGCTCTCCACCTGTCTCCCACAACTGACCTTTTGTTTTCACCACTCGAGAACCTCATTTCACAATCAATTCTCTTATAATTAGCACTCAACTTGAAATATTGACTGAAATTGAGCGTTGCAAATTGAAAATTAACACATCACAACGACATCTGATTTCGTGCGCACCAAAGAAGCGTTGTTTCAACTGCAGGGGTGGAATTTTCAATCCTCCCAAATCAAAACGTCCACGAGGATTTCACGTTTTTGATATTTCTGGACAATTTTGGTTTAGTTTGTGAGACAGCGAATCTTTATAACGAGCAGTCTGATTTCGACGGAATTTTCTGGAATTTTACGATTGGAGCTCCGAGTCGTCCTCTGCAAATGTCATCGCTCCTTGATTGATGGAGCAGCCACACACGCGGAATGATGAATATACATATAATGTACTAACAATAATGTAATAATTATCCGGCTGCACCTATTTAAAATAATTAAGAAAATAGTTAAGAAAAATATAGTTAAGAACAAAGTTTATGAGTTTCTTAGTCAATTCACGAGGGGGAAGGAATAGGTACTAGTCCGCTTTCTATTCCTTCGCATTGAAAGTTACCTATATAATCGACTGATTATTATTCTACCCTACATCTGCTGATACATTGTTGTTTCTAGAACATCCTTCTGATGGGAAACAGAGAAGAAATTAAGAGTTTTCTTTCAAACGGGTTTGTATAAATTTGTTTACGCTTTTTACCCTTTTCCAATGAATCGATGTTCCTGCACGAACCGCGATGGAATCGATAAGCAATCATCTTGGGCCTAACTCCAAACTTTATCCTAATTAGAGGATGAAAGGTAACACCGTCCTAATAGAGGACTGGAAGCCCTTCTCAATTAGAGCCTTTACGTAGTACAGATCCCTTGTGCCGTTACGCAGAACTACCGAAGGCAGAGAACGAACACAATCTTCACCTACGTCGCTCGTATACTGCAGGAAGCGTGAACAAATGGAAGATGGAACTGCCTTAGTCGTCCAGGGCAACACAAAATCGGAGAATCCAGCAGAACTTAGTTCATTGCCAGACTGCTTATGTCAAGCCCCCTACAAGAGACTGGTGATAGCCAGAACTGGACAGCTCTGTGATGCACCACAGTGCGCAGCCCTTCAAGAGTCCTTTTTGATTTCTTGCAGACATGCAGATCGTCAAAACGTCGACAACCAGACCAAACACAACTGCAGCATCGGTGACCCTACACCCATTATCAATAACGATGATTATCTTTCAAAGCCTGAATACTCTTCTTCTCACGATTGAAGTGCGCCTCGGTCCAAATCTTCCATTACTTCTAGATTTTGAAAAATGAATGGAGAAATGGAAGAAATCGGATAATTAGATCGCGTGCAACTGGTGTTTAAAGTAAATCACATTTGCAGTCGTTACTTTCGATCTGATGATGAAATTCTCACGGGAATATCTCAGGGCTACCCTGCAAAAACTGAAAGAATTGCATCAAAATTGGGCCCGATGCAGGGTAGTTATGCTCAAAACAAGGACTATACCACCTAAAGATATACAAGCATTTTGATTTTTGAGGACCCAAATTCTTTTGACTTGCTGCATGAATACGAAGCTTTCTTATCTCTTTAAATTCTCTTAAAATTTTCAACCCATCGAGTAAACGCAAGCCCAAAAATATGAAAAGCCTGACCGTGGAAATTCGAACGCCCAGTAAGCACAATATGCACATATTATGGACCTCAGAAACAGCATAAGTGGTTAAGAAATTCACCTAAGGACAACCATGTATACATAAAATACGCAAAATTAATTAAATTTGGGTTGTATGGATTATATGAGCTACTGTGTGATATTTGAATAAGATTGAGGGAATGATTTTGGATTATTGTTTCCAATAATAAACCTTTGGAATCGAGCAAGAAAAAAATCGTAACCCCTCAAAATTTGATGGTATACGTTTCAGGGTTTAAAATCCGAAAATCGAATAGACATTTGTCCATTAAAGCAGAGTTTTAGTTAGAGAAAAGTGGATGAAATAAGAAGTCAGGACGGTTTGAATAGCCAGCTACCCTATGGCTGGGCATGTCGTCGACGAAATTCTCTTTTCTTCTCTGCCTGTACCAACTTTCTCAATTCTTCAGCTTACTCAAATCTCTTACAACTCTACTTCCATTCCAGCTCATTCCTCCCATTCTTTTACAACTCTACTTCCATTCTTCTATTTCCATTCCAGCTCATTCGTTACTCATTCTTTTTATTATAGTATTTCTCGTTAAATATTTTGTTATATAAACTCGTCTTCCTCGTTTTGCACACTAAATTGATTGTGAATTTTTTTTAACACAAAACGTTGAATATCTGGAATTAAAACATTCGTTTTAAACTAATAATGTTTCGAAGTACATCGTCAACTCGTCGAATCTGACGACACTCGGGGACTGGGAAGTGCCTGGGAACTCGGATCTGCGGTAGACTATGCCAATACACCGAGATAATACCCGATGGTTAGGGAGAATAAGCTTGACAGTTTACATGCTACCATCCCTGCTTCTTCTGATTTCGATGATTCTGGCTAACCGCCGTCTCCTGTTCGAACGACTGTCCCAACTTTCAGGTACAACATCAACTCGTCGAATCTGACGACAGGGCTTATGAACGCCCTGTTCCTCCGTTCGCGGCAGATCCCATGAAATTTGGTATATCGGCTCCACATGAGGTCTATTTGTAACCCTAAGCTTTTGGTTGATGGCAATCACTTCTAAGGAATAAAAAGTGGTGAAAAATATTTTCAAACGCGTTAGCTCGAAAACTTGTGATAAACTGGTATTGTTTTTTCATACTTTTAAAATAGCAACGATTTTCAAACATTTTTGACACTACAGAGCTCTATGAGACCAAACGTTTACTTTATCAGTGAATGTTCAAGTTTTCTCATCAATCTATAAATGTGTACAAATTCTAGAAACGAATGGTACCAACCAGATGAGGAAAAATAGTTAATGTGCGCCAGCTAGGCTAGATTCCTAAGGTTTATTATTGAGAATAATAATCAAAAATCAACCACTCAATTTCATTCAAATATCACACAGTAGCTCTTCGAATCGATACAACCCAAATTTAATTAATTTTGCATATTTTTTTGTTCCAAATACTCTTTCTCTCAGAAAGTTCTGTTACTCTGTGTTGGACGAATGATTAGTCAGAAACACGAGTGCGAATCGCACATGAACGTTCGCTGACGGATGCGACCCAATTTCAGCCGATCTAATTCGATAGTTTTTCGTTTGTTCGAATAGAATTTTATATCACTCACTTTTGCTTCCTTGACAACCAAGAATCAAATCAATTGAAGGCGACCACAACTTTGGGATGAGGGTGTTTAGCTGGTAGGAACTTTCTGTCAAAATAAACTTGTATGTTATATATATGTTATACTTGTATGAGTTATCTTTACAGTAAAATAATGAACCGTTGTGTAATAATTTGCATCGTTTTTTATATGTATTTTTTTTAGCTATAACTAAGATAAGTTATAGGGGATCCCATCGACCTGGGAGCCCAAAATAAAACAATAGTAGTACTGAGCGACTCCCAAAGTTAAAGGCGCTCACAGTATCCTCCCGCATTGCTCCATATGAGGAAAAGATCCTGAAAAACCTTCGAACTTTGAAAACCAACGGAAATAAGGTATTACTCTGTTGGGTAAGAGGAAATGAAATGGTCGACTGCATGGCAAAAGTAGCAACCACTCGCTCTCCTCCTCAAATTGCTGCTGAATACCCTCCAACAGAATTAAAGAAGAAAATCTCCCAAAAAATGCACTTGGAATAGCCCATTCCAAGTTCATTTTTTGGGAGATTTTCTTCTTGGGCAGCCCGCCCAATATGCGTCTATACCAGGAAACAGATACACGAATCTATTTCCGGTTCTTAAGAGAAACCCCTGGTTTTACAAAGTAAGAAACGCCAAGCCTAAAAGTTTCTACCGCAATATCACTCGCTTAAGAACAGGACATGGCAGAACCAACTCTCGAATTCATTTATTCGACCCACTGACACTGCCTGATTGCCCCCATTGCCCAGAGGATGCAGAAACCATGGCACACATCATCTTGGAGTGCCCTCAGTACGAGGCGGACAGAAATGATCTCCTATCGTCCAATCCAAGAGATGCGACAAAACAATTGGATACACTCATCGCAGAAGAGAAGTTGGAATATGAGTGCATTAATGATTTCCTGGACAAAATTGAACGTTCACTCTGATGTTTTATACCTTTTAATATTTATCTATGCAATTTGAGCAATTTATGTATGTAAACTTGAAGTATTATTTTTTTGTAAAGAAATTTGTAACGGCAGAAAGGTGCTACCGATAAATAAATAAAAAAGATAAGTACTATTACGACGCCATGGAAGGTTCTCCTTGATAATGTGTACTGAGTACTTCCATACTTCCCGTCATCAAGCACGCCCCCGTAAACGAAGGAAAGCGAAGGGTTACGCAGTAGACAAAAGGGAGTCAAGGAGTCTATTAAAAGGGCTTTTACCCCGCAAGAGCGCCTTCCCGTAGCTCCCGACCGCCCTTCGGGTCTTCAATATTGATGCGCCCTTCTTTGATAGAAAGGGGCCCCCGCCCGAGCTTCACCTGTCGGCCCTTTTCCCCAATTCACAACCCTAAGCCCTCCAGGGAAGGCCGTTGACGATGAAATTCCTCGGTAGAAAAACTCTTGGAAATTACTGCGGGTAGCCTCGAAACGCATCCAACTCGCACACAAATCCCAGAAACATCAAAAAAGTTTGAGACACCGTCTCAGCCTTAAGTCGATGCAATGTGATACTTGGATTCCTCGCAAAAAAAAAAATGAATAATAACGTTCAACTCTTTGTATTATTTATACACAGTGTGTGGGTGTTTCATCTATTCAGGACCACGAAGTATAGAAGAACGCAATAACCACCGAGCGGCTGAGGTAACTTCTTCTGGCAGGTTGGTGTAGTTTTCAAGGGCTCTGAGGTCTGCGAGGTCAGGCGATGCGGGCGCTTGCTTCCTCATTAGCATCGTCGGGAAACAATTAGACGCAATTAACAACTCGAGCATTCCTACTCAATGAAGTTAAATATTGTTGGAGCAACCAAACAACCAACCAAAGCTCAAGTTTGGACTCATCTAGTCAGAACTTAACCGTATTACTTGTTATAAGTGTAACTAGATAAACAAAAAGACCACGTAAATCAGCATTGAAATTAAAAAAAAAAAACAAAGTTTGTGTAAAACTGTTAACGTTTACTACACTGAAATAAGACGTATAAAAGTAGATCATGAGTCTAAATAGTGACATTGGAAATACCTTGTAGAATCGAACCCTGAAGTTATGCCCATCGAAAGTGTAGACACCCTGTATATGTGGCAATAATATTATTGAGTATCGCGTGGACTTCGGGGGACGTCCCTTGTAGTTTTGTATAGTTTTTACCAACTGAAATTTGATCACTCATTGGCGATTGACACTCGTGATCCTGATTTATTCTCAGTCCAACACTCAAGTCTCAACGAGGAGGGAACAGTTGGTCCTACAGAACTTCAGGTGGTTTCATTCGGTCCGAAAATAAGGATTTTCCATTCGAAAGATCTTTGCAAGTAAATGAGAAAAAAATGTGTAAACTCCTGAAAATTTTATGGTTAACTTTTCAAGATACGTAAAATCCAAAAATCTAATAAAAAAAAAAAAAATTAAAAAAGAGGGCACTTTGCTCAGTTTCATGGACCGAATCTGATGAAATTCGGTATATCAGCTCCATTTGGGGTTTAGTTGTGGCCCAAAGCTTTTGGAAATTGTCAGTCACTTCTAAGAGATAAAAGATGGGAAAAAACATTTTCAAAACGCCCCAGTCCGAAAACTTTCGAAATACAGGTAGGGTTTTTTCATTAAATTAAAATTCCCTAAATTTTAAAGAATTTTCAGACACCAACCAGAGCTCTGTGGGACCAACCGTTCGCTTCCTATGAGGATGATTATTTAATTAGTCAAGTTTTAGAAACGAATGAGACCATTCAGAGGTCTGAAGGATGAATCATGGATGAATTAAAGTTGATTGTGAAATTATCAAGATGTCAAGAAGTCTTCTTTCAAGGGCTTCCCTCGAGGGTCCCTCAACCCCTTCCTCAGCCCCTTCAGCCGTCTTCAGGACCCTCTTCAGATGGTCGTCCCACATTGACTTGCCAAGGTAATAACTAAGGTATAACTAGGCAGCAAATTCGATCTTTTTCGTTTCTTCGGTAAAACGATGGTTTGCTGAGGAAATGCCGTGTTCATTGCAGGCGGATGATCATACACCGTTGTGTAATCATTTGCAGCTTATTTTTCTGTTGAGTGTTAACCGGCTTCACCGCAAATTAGACATAAAAGGACGCCACAGTCTCACAGAGGGCGCCCTAAAACATGACTTCTTATTCGTTAACTAGCTCACTACTCCCTGAACAAAAAGGTTCAAAATATGAGTCAAAGAACGGTTTCCTTACGACGGTTGCAAAAGTTTATTTTTTCCGGCAGGCAGGTGAGAAAATCTTCAAGATAGGTGGAGTTTTATCTCGTAAGATACCTGGAAGGATCCGCATCTTCCGGTTATGTGGGATTCAAATCCACTAAAAAAAAACGAATAATAATAATAATACCTCCTTTTCTCCCACGTTGGAGCTCAGCTTGGAACTGTTTAACACATTACTTCGGGCTGAGTTCTGGGGCATTTAATCAGTTCTGGGTGAGGGGGCGGACCAGATGCTCCCTCCTCTCTCTTTCTCGTTCTAATAGTATTTTCCTAGTCAGGATGCTTTATGTGTACTCTGCCACAGCAGTTCAGCTCCTTCCAGCATCCTGCTGACAACATCCTCTGGCGTTGAACGGTTGCAAAAGTGGATCTTATGTTTGAAGCTTAAGTGACTAAATTATGTATGTCTTCTGGAAAACACTATCGTCAAAAGCGGATAATATATCAATAATGTATTATTTCGGTCAACGGCCTCTAGTGAGACCTTCTATCAGAGATCCTCATAAAACACTAATATCGAGTACAAAAAATTCGTTCTCGGTTGGTTGTTCCTTTTACCTGCCTTGGAATGCATTTTTTTGTATTTCCCAGAGCAGAGCTCTTGAGTTCCATATCCATCCAAGCTCAAAAACCACTTTCAAATTTCAGTGCCTCAATTGTAGATGCAAAAATACCATACGAATCTATTCTACTCTTCAAACCGGGTTTTCGGGCTGAACGGTTGTTCTGCATCGGATCGTTCTTCTCGGTCGAGAATGCAAACGAGTTTATCCACCGTATCGCACGTCTTCGGCGGAAGATGAAAGGCGCGGGACAGCTGAGCTGGCGGGTCCGCAGCAGCTGATGCCTCTCGAAGGACAACCAGTTCGACCGGCTTTCTCTGTCCGAACTGATAACCCTCAGGAAGGAGGTAGGTACTCCACATCGCCTGTCTATTCCATTTCCAACTCCTGGAAAGTGTGTTGAGTTGACCAGACATCATATCCGAATAAATGTAAGAATCCCGTTGGGAGGTTAGATTAAGCTAGAGCTACTATTTCTGGCTATTCTTGAAAATATGCTGTGCATATGCTCCATGTACTTCGATAGCCAAATGACTGAACATGAATTAAATTGAAGTAGCTCCTAGTTTGTCCACCTCTATATATATTTTTATTACTTTTGACGTTTATTGCCCGCGCTCATATTACACAGATCGTATTATAATGTGCTTCTATTGTTCACACAAAATATTCCCAAGAAATAGACATTTAAACAGACAGATGAACTAAATACAAAATAAATTTCAAAATCAAATTTATTAAATTTCACTAAAATCATGTTTTCCAAATGGTCATTTCAATTCTGGAATAGATATATTCGGATTCAAATTTGAACGGCCTGAACAATTCAAAACAACCAACATAAAACTGAGCCTACCTATCAACATAGTAGAAGAGGCCGTTCCAATGGGGCCTGATTTTTTATTTTATTTATTTATTTTTTTTTAATCGAAAGTAGACCTCATCCTGAGAATTTTGACATCAGCCGTTCTCTTTTTGAATGAGTAGATCTTTTTCTATGATTTTTCAATGTATTGAATGTTTATGACGTCACGCACCCCTCCCGCCTGGGCGGGACCCCCCCAGCCCACTGTGACGTCATAAACATTCGAAACTTTGAAAAATCATAGAAAATGGTCTTCTCAGGCTAGAAGGTCGCGGTTGGTGTCAAAATTCTCAGAATGAGGTCTAGTTTAGATTAAAAATAACAATTAACAGTTTTCCGACCCATGCGCACACCCCATTACACTCAACAGATCTTTGGATCCCTGTTTTCTCATGAAACGAATTGACTATCAAAATACTTTGCACTTTGAGGTTAGAGAACTCGTTCCAATTTCATGGTCAAGATTTCCTCAAGTCGAACTGCTTGAATAGAGGAGGTCAGACACTTCGGGTGAGTTGAGTCACTCTTGCCAACAACTTTTTACTACCTGTTTACTACCTGCTGTAAGTATTTTTTTACTACCTGCCAATTCATCAGTTTCAATTCCTCTAGAGTATTTTCAAGAGTAAGGGCGCCCTCCTTCCTCATTAATTTTACGCGATTTTACTAATACTCTGATGAGCGAATTATGATTGTCATACCCTCCTTTAATTTCCTATTTGCTACGTTTTCCAAAATGTTGTTAAACCAGGTTCATTTGAATTATTACCTATTACTCAAAATTTGTGTAAAAATGTTCTATCAGTTAATTAAACTTTTAATTGATTTTTAAATAAGTTTGTGTAAGCAGTTTTCAAATATTCCGTTTTGTTTAAAAATGAGAAGCTAAATAAGTTTCTCCTCGAAAGTACTGCTCTCTATCCAACAAATCGTAATAAAATCGGGGACACGGCCTTAACATGACGTCATGAAGAACCAGGAAAAGTTCTGTCTACAGTTAAGCACTTGAAATAGTATCGTCAAGACTATTCCGCCACGATGTTCAACAAACTGAGAAGTTTATGAATTCAAAGTGCCGCAATCGAGAGATGAGGGAAGCGTTTGTCTGAGGTCGCTTTGTGTTGAAATGAAACCCGAAACTCTTGGGGTCGAGACGCCTCTACTAAGTTTATGCGGGTCCAGACGAGCCCAACTTCGACCCCAAAGACGACCTCGGCAACTTTCAGCCGACTCGAATCCTCCTTCTACCTGCTTTTATTACGTCCAGGTTTACCTGATGAGCACCTGTGCGTCAATAAAACGCGCCAGTCAACGAAGGTAACCAGATTGTAATCAACCATGGTCAATAGACCAGTCAAATGTTACAGTGGAAAGAGTACAATAACCGGGTGATGGACCATACCTAATAGCTGGATGATTTGTAGAACTACGGCAGACCCTTTGCTACGAGGATTTGACCATATTCCAGAAGCGCTCTCTTCCAAGGCCAAGGAGGGAAAATATCAAACTTAATTATTACTAGGCTGGATCAGAATTCACTTTTAAAACTCCCACTTTCGAGAATGGAAAATGATATTTACCGCATATTTACTCTCATCTGAGAGCCTGGAGCTGCAAGAAGTTCGTAACTTCCGCATCAAGAAGAGGGAACCGCACTTGAGTATTTTACAGACGAGTCAGAACTAAATTTCAAAACTGCATCTCTAGAAAATCCAAGATGAATCAACTTCAATTCGAGAGATCCTGGGAGCTTCATTTTGGAGTGCTGTAATCAGTAACCACCGTATCAAGGAAGAGAGAAAACACACCTGGGCATCAATGGGTAGATTCAGAATCCAAATCCATAACAGAAACTGTTAAGGAGGAGAGTCAAAGCTCAGATCACCGCCTACCAAGAGATAGCGCTGACAATCGTCATTTGTTGAGGTGAGTTTATCAAACTATCCGCAAGAGCGCTAACATCGCTACGTTCCTCGGAGTTTCTCTCGTGCTTTCAATTGTTTGTGTCTCTAACCTCCCCCTCCAGTGTCTTTTCCAACTTGATAATGGAAGCACATTTAGCAAATTTAGAGCAAACAGATTTACTCACAAAGATACTTAGAGGTGCAACTTTGAGTGTTAAGGTGACTTTCCAGTTAAATACCCTATCGTGCATTATCACTTACGTCCAATTCATAAACTTAAGAGTTCAATGGTATTTTTCTATGTTTGAATAACTAGGCAGCTTTTTTCTCAAGATTATTCCTCCAACTTTTAAACTTACATTGCTTCCATGAGGAGATCACAAACTCACCAATCACAAAATCAGGACATCGTGCTTACCTGAAAAACAAAACAAAAGTGAGTAAGCATGAAAATAAAAAGTACAGCATAGAAGATAGAAGCATTTTTGAAGCATCGATAGATTTATATTTAATATTAAATATCAACAGATTTGTGTCGTTTCTGGTCAGAATATACAAGAGTGATGTAGTGGAATTTGGCGGACAACAGAGCTCTCCTAGTGAAGGTTCTTCCACACTCACAACCAACATCAGAAGCGTATAAGTGAAGAGATGATCAAAGGTTGATTTGGTAGAAATGAGCAGACATCCGAGTTCCTTGAGTAACTTGCGCTATTCGTCCCCCGGGATCTGCCTCCAGTCGGTTCTCTTCTGAGGCAGATTTGTAATGATTCTGGTCGATTCTTGAGACATTGGAATAAAATATGGGTGGATTTTTTCGTTGCACTTCTCAGAACTGATGAGTGGGAAAAGCAAACAGAGCTGCTTGAAGACTATGTGAGGGCCTAAACCACTCTTGAATTGAAATCAAGATCTGCAGCAGATCATATTAATAATCAGTAATGTTGTGGAACTTGGTAGACATCTCTTCTAGTAATGGTTTTTCTATACTCAACATCAAGACTGCAGTAGTCAAACCACTCTTGAAACAAAATCAAGATCTGTAGCAGATCATATAGATAATCAGTAATGTTGTGGAACTTGGTAGCCATCTCTTCTAGTAATGGGTTTTCTGTAATTAACATCAATACTGCAGTAGTCAAACCAATCTTGAAACAAAATCAAGATCTGTAGCAGATCATATTAATAATCATTAATGTTGTGGAACTTGGTAGACATCTCTTCTAGTAATGGGTTTCTGTACTCAATATAAATACTGCAGTAGTCATTCAGAAGATGAAAGGTTGATTTGACGGAATTTGACAAATATTAGAGCTCTATGAGAATATAAGAACTTTCTAAACTACAAATCAAAACCTGCAGTAGATAATATTATAGTGATCAGAAAATACAAGAGTGATCCTGTGGAACTCGTTAGACATCAGAGCTCATCTTAATACCAAGACTGCAGTAGATCATCAGTAGACATTCAGAAGATAAAAGGTTGATTTGGTGGAAATGAGCAGTCATTTGAGTTCCTTGAGTAAGTAAGGCTACTCGTCTCCAGGTATCTGCCGCCAGCTGGTTCTGCTCCCTTCTGAGTCGGAGTTCCTGTTGAACCCACCAAGGCCGCCCGGGTCAGTTCCCCCGACCGGACTCGCTCGCTCGGCCGTCATTCGGTCCGTTCCCAGCGCTATACTCGTATACCTTCTTCCTGCACTCTACTTATCTCTGCACCGCATACCTTCCTTATGGCCATCTAAGTGTCAAGAACTTCACAACCACCAACTGGTAGCATCCTAACGAGAGGAGTCCACACTGAGTTGAATTTTGGACTTAAATTATCAATATTCCACAACAAAAACGTTGTAGTTAATGTATTTTGGTGATCCTCAGGAATAGATCAACTCAGCAATGTGTAGAGCAATGTCTATTTTTTTATTTCTTAGGATGAAATCTAAAGGTTAAAAATACTTTATAACAGTTAACACTGGCACTGAGTTCCGCCTCATAGCAAAAAGTGCGATGATCTTGAGAGATGTGCTCCGTAGACCCTTCTCCATCCCTTGTAACAATCTAAACCAATCCTCCCATCCAGACCCATGATCTCACACAACCCTCGAGATTACTTATTGGTCGGCACGTGACGGGTTAAGAGCAAAAAAAAATTGTCTAGGCGGCACTCTAGGCGCCAATTTGTCTGCCAAGTCCCGCCAGTTGACGGGTTGATTTGGGAACATTTTCATAATAAATGGTCGTTCAAGTGGGTTGAAGTATATTAAAATCATACCTATTCATCACAACTGTTGGAGACAATTTTCACATTCAAATATTTCCCGATACCCATATAGAAAACTAGAACCTACTTACATAAATTTCTTTCGATTTGTCACGGATTTGAATACATAGATAGCAATATAGCGGAAAACCAGTAGGAAAGGATTTCCGATTTCTAATCTAGAAAAAAGTTCAAATACTGAGATAATTGAAGTTTTAGGTCTTTATTTTGAAGAAATGAAGTTCTTGTAGTAGTTAAAGTATCTTTGGATCCTTGGAAAGAGTAAACAGGTGCAGGGAATGCATTAAAGTTCTAAAAGAATTGTGTGAATCGCAAAAAAGGCATGCGGCACTGAGTGCGCCAATTTGTCCTTGGTGTGATGCTGAGGGTTAAAAGTATTAAAAGTATATTCGGAATGTTGCACACAAATGACATTATGAACTTCTAACAAAGGAACTACAACGGTTCAGACTGTATCTCCTCGATCATGTTGTATTAACCACATTAGAACGTTGTGAGCAGTATCGTAAACATGCTGCCTATCGAATAATCAACTTACGACGTCCTCTTGTCTTTTCCACAGGATTCGAACCGTCACGGAATCTCTAATTATCCTGACTATTGTAGTCGAGTCCTTTTGTCTCCAACGGGTTCATTTTTCGTGGCGACTCATCCTGTTTATGACGTTCAACCGACCACCGACTCAACCTCCTTGAAATCCCACTTTTTGTTCCCCTTTCAACTCTTTTGTTCTGGCTGTCCTTCGTTCTTTCATACACGTCATTTCAATTGCAACAACTGCTATGTACTGTACTCCAAATACAAAATGTACCTTTTTTGGAGAACTTGAATTGTTGAGACCATTAGTGATGAAATCTAAATTGAAAGTTGATCTGGGTTTATTAGACGATGTGGAAATTCAAGGAGAAAAAATTGGACAGAAATGTAGTATAGGGCTCAACGCTGGATGCTTTAGAGGATTTTCGCTAAGGGCAGTCGCTCATGATTTTTTGACAGATTATGGTATAACAACATAGCTCGAAACCCTATTAAAAAGGATCACCGTCACATGATAAATATGAAATGAAAAAATGATCGGGAATCCGCCCGGCAATCACTGATTATGTGCCAGCCTCAACTCAGCTGACGAATCAGTTCTGAAACAGCCCTGTAAGCAACTTGAGTGCGACGATGGGACTTGATTTCGCTGATAACTCACAGACGTTCCCCCGTATTCACTTCCTAACCTCAGATCCTGGCAGCTATTTACAACCAGGAGATGATTATCTCTCGAAGGTCGAATCACGGTACAAAATTTATTTTTAGAATCTATACACGCAATACTTCATGTGCTGTAGTGCAATGCACGGCTAACAGCACATAAATGTCGCATCTTAACCTCCCATGCGTTTTTCGAGTCACATCCATCTGAATTAGGGATGAGGATCCCAACACCTCAAATTCGTATTCCATTCGTTTATAATTCCTCCGCAAGACGGCTCCACCAATTCGCCGCCATCACCTCGAACTTTTGGATTCCAGAACACCTTGAAAAGACTCCGTCCATCGAACTCTGGGAGGTCTCAAGTCTTCTGCCGCCTTTGACAGCCTTGGCCGTCGAATTCAGTCGACCTTAGTGACTTCATCGAGGATTCTACCACCCCGGTCACGTTTGTCACATGCGCCACTTAGATGGAAAGTTAGATGTGGGAATCTGTACCTCTAAACTTGAGTGAAAATGACAAAAATTGGCAAAATTTTGAAAATGGCGTAATTTTTGATTGGTCAATGATAAATTGGCAATCAGCCACGTATTCCTCAAGGAAATTTTATGCTCTACAACTTTCTCTCAGAGATATTTTTTCTCAGATCAACCGTTTGGACGCAAATCAACAAAGTTATCCGGAAAACGTGAGCTAAAAACCTAATTTTCATGATTCCTCCATTTTTGGACGCATACATCTTTGTAACGGTTCGGAATTTCGATAAAACGTATATAGTCAAAGTTGTGGAGAATTTTATTAGCTTTCATTTACTATAGGACATGGTTTATTAAAAATGCACAGATTTCAAGATATTCACACAAAAAAAAACCAAAATCTCCACGAGCTCGTACCCTCCCTCCAGGACTTTTAGTCTGTTAATTAGGATACCCCCCTCCCCCCAATGCCTGTGCCATTTTTGGTTTTTTCTATTTTTTTCTATCTCAGGGGCCTTTTCTGTCTTCGTTGCCCGGACTAAACGCACAGATCTCTTTGAAATGTCGGACTCTACATATAGTGAACTCTTGGGCTAGGTGCAAAATTAGGTGTAATCTAAATAATATTTTTATAGTTTCCACAGTTTTTGGTCGTGACCTCTATATTCACTCCGGAAATAGTTTATATTAGCCATATTTGATTCGTTTTGCTTTCTTCGAGATATAGGGAAGTTACATTATTACTGTGATTTAGCTGAGAACAATAAATACAATTTGGAATCGGGTCTCCAGAAGTGGTCTACATTGGTAATCCCCCTCCCCCAATTGTTATGAAAAATATCAAATGTAGAGAAAAAAATCGTAGTATTTATATAGCAAACTGTAAGCGTTCCTTTAGCGGTGACAAGAGGAAGTCAGCCGTCTACATAGCTATGAGAAGAAAAATAACACAACTACATCATCCTCCAAGCTTCCTGGGGGCTACTGGAGGAGTCGGAGAGGAAGTGAGATCAGCTGTGTGATACACAAAGTTTATTAGTTCCTCTCTTGTTCATCTCTGATTTGAATTTTTGTTTAATTACGCCGTATACGAGGCTTTGCAGGTATTCGTTCACGCTCAGCCCAATAAACGTTCGCTTTCCTACACCAGATGGTTTCGTCTCTCCAATCTGTTCTCTCAGATCTTGCAGGGCAGGACATGTGTCTAAAATCTGGGGCGCCATATCTTCGGTGTGGTAAAGTGTACAGATTGACCTGTCATTGACACCGATTCTGTTTCGATGCTTGGCCAGGAAGTCATGCCCAGTCTGAATCCTGAAACAAGCCACACTTTGCCTTCTGGGCAGTGTTTTGGGTATGGGACTACTCAGTAGGGTTTCCCAGTGGTTTCCAGCTGCTGCTCTCTCATGGCCTTCTCGAGCCATTGACTGATTCTTGGCATCGACCAGGCGTTTGGCTGTGCTGTAAGAGAGAGGAGCATCTGGCTGCGGACAAGAGTGAGGGAACCCAAATAGGAGGGATATGTGAATTATAGCTTGACTGGAAATCTTAAAAACTGAATCAGCTTGTAGTTGGTTGGTATCTGTGTGATAACTTTCATGCAGACTACTGGAAGTATTCGATCAGGGAAGTCAGATCGGTTGTGTGGGCGATAATGTCAACCTCTCATCAGTTTATCCAAAGGGAAATTTGGGGACTACTGGAAGTTATTTCCAGGAAGTCGTATCAGCTGAGTAGTAAGTAGATATCTATAGAATGAAAAAGTAACCATTTTGAAATTTCTTCATCTTGACCACCACTTCTTCGTAGCTCACCATATCGGCAATGGTACTATATTGTCAGCAAAAACTACTGAAAGGGAGGGAAGGGGCTTTGTAAGTTATTGTTCGATTTTGGTCTATCATTGTCGTATATTTGTATCTGAAGTCGAACAAGGTGTCTAATGACGTACATTTGGTTGCAATACAACAACAAATATAAAAAGAAATCATGTTGTAAAAGTTTTTGGGGTGGGTAATGTTTCTCTACAGTATGATCTCCTTCTCATTTGATAGGAAAAAGAGAATTTTCATTTTGAGCTTTTCCGTGAAGCAGAATCGAAGGTTTTCTAGTAGCTTTACTCTTCAAAAGTCCTAGACTCAAGAGAGAACGAGGGAAAATTCGCCGAAGTTGGGATCCTTCAGCTGAGAGAGCTGTGGTGAGCTTTATGGACGGACCTCTCGCGTTTTCCTTTTTGTGCTCTCGAAAAACCTTTTCTCCTCGATAGTAACACGAGGTTTTCCAGGGACCGACCACATTAACATTGCAGCGGGCCTCCCCCTCCAGACAAGAGCATTACAAAACTGGGACCAGAAAGGGGTTAAGAAGGATGGAGGGTTGATGGGGAGCCGTTTTTACCGATATGAGAGTGAAGTGGGGATCGAACCTTCGGGATATCTTTTTTTTTTTTCATGTAAAAAGGATAATGTTCTGGGGCGACGTGAACGAGTGGGAGGTCGTTGAAGTGAAATATTCCGAGCTTTATACGAGCAAAAAACTATAATGTTCATTCAGATGAGGATGGTTGGGGTAGACGATTTGAACTTCAATGCATACCCAGTAGGTATCACGCGGATACTGATAGGCAATTTGTATACAAATCAGATGTAAGAACCTTCGTTACTCAAAAACCTATTTACCACCTTGATTTTCAACCAGTGGTACAAAAAATGGCACCTGACTCATGCACGATTAAAGCGCTACAAATTATTACACAACGGTTGAGGGGGTCTATTATAGATACACTTGATATTCGCAACAACAAAGTTTCGACTTGAAAAATAATGATAATAATAAAAATGTATCCACAAGATCCATGGGGAAAGGTCTTTACTGCACTATGATTCTCTAACATCACAGAAATCGCATTTGATTTCTTCAACCTGTTTTCCCTAAGAAACCAAATACAAGGAAACTAATCAAATGTTCAGGAGAAAAATCCCGTCAAGATGGATGGGCAGTAGAGCTTCCTTAAATACAGGGTGTCTCAGGAGTTCCCCCCTCCCCCCACCCTTGCTAATAATAATCCAAATAGTGGTTAAACAATTTTTAATCTTTATGATTATAAAAATGAATGAATGAATTTCAGACCCCTCAACCGAGTTTTCGGTTGCGCACAACCCGTCCAACAAACATGCGCAACCCCTGGATTGTGCCAAAATGGAGATTAAGGTAAACCCCAATTGTGATAAATGTTTTTTCATTAATTAATCACGTGGTGGTATCCATTTTGGATTTAACTGAAATTTTTCGAAACGGCGGCCGAAAATTGGGTGGTTTATAATAGAAAATCGCTCTTTTTCCATCCTTATAAGTTACAACGCAATTTCAATTATTTCGGGTGGCTAACTCAACCCAGTCGTGAAAGGAGGAGGGAAAGACAATAAAATTCAAGGGTAGAGTTAGCCACCCGAACTAATTAAAACTGCGTTGTAACTCATAAGGATGGAAAAAGAGCGATTTTCCATTAAAACCTCCTAATTTTCGGCTGCCGTTTCGAAAAATTCCAGTAAATCCGAAAATGGATATCACCACGTGATTCAGCGTTACAAATTAATTTAAAAACATGTATCACATTTGGGGTCTACCTTCATCTCAATTTTGGCACAAATCTTTTGAGGGATCTAAAATCCATGAAATTTTGCGTAGAATCCCAATCTGCGATAAAAATAAGGGGGTCCCATTTGAAAAAACGAAGTTAGTGTCCGTTGCGCACGTGCGCAATGCGCACCGTGGTCATGTTTAAGACCCTCATGAAGATTTTTTTTTTTTTTTTAATTCTTTACCACTATCTGGACGATTATAGTAGGGGGGGGGGGATGGGACAACTCCTGAGACACCCTGTAGAAGCATAGACGTGAATATTGAAACCCAAATCAAAGGTTAATCCTTATAACACGATAGTCGGGCACAGATCTCTGTGGGGTTTTCTATAGAATCTTGTAGGTACAAGCGGTTCTGGAAGCCCGTCACGGTACGACGGTCGACCAGTAGCGAAGCGGCCCCTTCGGATTAATAAAGGCAATTGACCCTCCATCTCATAATTTATTTCACTCGTTTCCGCCACTGAAGACCTCCAGCCGGGCTTTTTCGCCGTTCAAGTTGCCATCTGGTCAGTAACTAAGTCCACTGAATACAGAAACACGTTGTTCAGGCACCGTTCGAGGCAATCCACCACCCTGGGTTTGTTTAATTATAGAGTTGTATATGTATATACAACTGTATTCCTGGTTCAACGACATGTACACATCTACACATGTATGTGAAATTTGGTAGGTTTCTTAGTCGTCCAATGTAAATATGGAGGGGGAGAAATGACCAAGCTAGTCCTTCAGGTTGTTGTGTTGTGTTTTTATTTACACGACGTTTCCGTCCTGGATCAGGACCGTATTCATGTGTGGTAAGTATATCAAGTTTTCTTAGAGTAAGTAGAGGAGGGGTCCCTCACAATCACTCACAAATATAAAGACTTATTATATTGAGCATATTAACAAGAAGAACAATAATATACACCCATTCGCAATATATTACTGTTCTTCTTGTTAATTTGCTCAATATAATAAGTCGTTGTATTTGTGAGCGACCTGTACCTGTACTTACTCTAAGAAGACTTGATATACCTACCACACATGAATAGGATCCTGATCCAGGACGGAAACGTCGTGTAAATAAAAACAACAACCTGAAGACTAGCTTGGTCATTTCTCCCCCTCTATATTCAAATGTATGAGTATGTACAACCACGACTGTATTTCTGGTTCAACAAGCCGCTCAGGCCCAAAATGTTCTTTAAAATAATGTCTAGACTACAGGTCACTGCTGCACCAAAAAATATCTCTTCAGAATTCGAAAATCAGACAGCGAGCTGTGCGAGATCTGTTCAGTTACTGAAGACGAACAGCGTTTATAAAAATGCTTGATTGTATTATTGAGCACAACCACTGCCATTACTTTAAAAATTGATTTCCATAATCATGATGATGGTTTTTAGTGACGACAAACAGCAACACAATAATTGTGTTCTCTAGAACGACTTAACAATTATTGTTAAGTCGTTCTAGAGAAGTTGATGTCCAAAAAACAGGTTTTGCTCGTGCTCACACGCTTGCTAATGGTGTTAACTCCATGGGGGTGTGGAAAGACTGGATGAATGACCGGAGCAATTGGATTTGGATGAAGAATCTTCATCTGAATGGTTTGAAACCATCTAATGGTTTGTCGAAGTTGGACGGTGGACATGAGAACTGGCGCCCAGGCATCAAAAAATCCACTTTACCCACTGATGAGCCTGAAGGTTAGACCTGCAAACTTTCTGTTGGACTGAGATCCTCTACTAACTTGTTTAATGTTTTTTCTCCGCATCATTTTCATTTTTTTTTTTTTTTTTTTTTTAACTACTAAATTTTATATTTTGATAACAAATAACAACAACGTGGAAAAAAGCCGCCGTTCCAAAAGCAAGCTTGCTGCGAGGTGGGCATTTATTGATGGAATGCCCACGGTTCGACTTTGCCGAGAAAGCTGTTCGAAGAAATTTCTAAATCGGTCTCTCAACCCTTCAATCTCGAGCTCATCCTCCGACTCCAGGACTTCTTGCATTATGGCGCTATTCTTCAATTTTGCAAGGATAGTGATGTGACTCTGTGACTACAAGTGAATGGTTTTTTTTTCTCCCCCTTTTTAAACTCATTTTGAAATGTTTTTTTCAAACTAGTCAACTTTCAACATTTTTTGTATTACACTATATGTATGCCAATTCTAATGTAATATTCTGTGAACGAATATTGTAAATTTTAATTAATTATGATAGGCAAAATGGTGTATCTGAAGCCAAATAAATATTTAAAAAATGAATAAATATACCTATGTTTATCGTTGCTTAAGAGGCAACACCCCCTATCGACCATTTTTACGAAATTGGGATCTCATTCATATTCCTCTTCTCCCGTTGCAGTTTTTGGCTTCAAATTATTCCTACTGGATGAAGGAGTCAAGGAAACTCGAAAATGATAACAACCCCTATCAACATCATTTATGGCATTAGCCCGTAGCAACCAGTTTTGATTTATTTATTAATTATTATTTTCAATAATGAACCATTGGAATCGACCAAGAAAATTTTTTTTTAACCCCGCCTCAAAATTTGATGGTTTACGTTTCAAGGTATGTAGAATCCGAAAATCAAAAACTTAAGAACACAGATATGGATCTTTAAATGCAGATTGATTACCCAAGGAGAATGGTGTGGACTCTTCCTTCTTCCTTGACCCCCAGGACAAATCGTGACGTCACGATCACATTTTCGGAACATCCACAAGCATGAGAGTGAGGTTTTACTGAATCAATAACCACGATTGGAAGATAATAAAGAAACAGTAATTCTGTATAAGTAATTTATAGCCATCTTATGAGAACTTTTAAATAATATAAAGTTCATTGGTATTTCAATACTCCTGAAATTTGAAAGGTCAATCGTAGAAGTGGCAATGTATATGAAAGCATCAATATTCGGAGTCCACTCGATTTTTGGGAAGGGAAACCGGATTTGATGAGAAATCGAATCTTCACAACAATACTTCTGTTTTTCGGGAGGAAAGGAAAATAATTATCTGAATTACGACCAAGATGAAAACACAAACCATCCGTATTTTCCATTATTGGGGAGGTTCCTATCGTGGAACACATCATCCGTTTCCGGTTTCTCCCTCGAAAACACAGCTGGAGAGGCGCAGGGGGCTCAGCTGTGGGTAAATAACCGTTTCCAAAGTAAATAACCCCATCAAACACAAGAGGCCTTTTAAGGGGTTGTCACAATGTTTCGGGGATCTGGTCGATATTTCTATCTTGAGGGTAGCTTTTATGCACGATGTGGTGAGGTATAACGATGTATGGTGAGGGAGAAAAGGATCTGAAAATCGTTAGGAGAAATGGGTATCGATAGAAATATTTATACAAGAGAGAAAAGAGATGAATCCAGGAGAAACTAGTGAAAAATTGGAAGCTACTGGAATTGCACCAGTTGGCTGATTGAAGGAGGACTCAGTCGAGCTAGTGAACTGGGTAGCTTACAAGGTGTACCAAATATTGTTATCAGTACCCTTAATCACCCTCTGTAAATGAATGGAATATTGACGAATAATCATTGAATATGTTCCAGGTGCCGGGAAAGAAGGACAATGAGCAGAATGACAAAAAACAAAGTTGAGAATCTAAAAAATCACGAAAATCTGAGCAAAAGCGGACCAGTTGTGACGATTATAGCTTCAGGTACTAAAGAAAGAGAGTGGTGATGAAGGGAGACAACGGATAATGATGGTAATGGGATACCGATCAACATCTAGAAAGTTCGTGCATACGTCGTTATCGACGTGAATCAAGTAGATCGAGGAAGATGAGAGACGATCTTGAAGAGGGGTTACCGGCCTAATAAGTCGGAAGATGATGAAGGGGAGCAGCGGAAGAAGACGGTTATCAGGCGAAGGAGAGTGTGGGAGAGTCGAAGGGGGAATCTCACCGCAAGGATGGAGAAGAACGGAACTCATAAGAGCCGCAGAATTCGCTTCACGCTCCGCGGACAGGCTATTGTTTCCGACCGGCCATATTTGACCTTGTGTTCGCAAAATTATACAGAAATTTCTACTTTCCTTAGTGTATAGAGTTATCTAATCGATTACAATGGTCTAATTAACAGTTTTGTCCATATAATTTTGGTTTATTATTTTCAATAATGAACCTTCGGAATCGACCAAGAAACATTTTTTAACCCCCCCCCCCCTCGAAATGTTATGGTTTACGTTTCAAGGTACGTAGAATCCGAAAATCGAACAAAAATTTGGCCGTCCGTCCGATGAAATTTGGTATGTGGGCTCCATTTGGGGTCTAGTTGTGCCCCGAAGATTTTGGTTGACGTAGGTCACTTCTAAGGGTTGAAAATTAAGGTTTGAAATTTTAAAAACGCCCTGACTCAAAAAATGTAGGTATAAATGTGTGTGTGTATGTTTTATCAATACCAATCA
This sequence comes from Apolygus lucorum, assembly GCA_009739505.2. Lineage (NCBI taxonomy): Eukaryota > Metazoa > Arthropoda > Insecta > Hemiptera > Miridae > Apolygus > Apolygus lucorum. The sequence continues at coordinate 40,859,259 of CM019182.2, forward strand.
ATACCATCAATTTAAGATAGTATTGAATTTTTAGAGACCACGCGGAGCTCCGTAGGACAAACCGTTCGCTCCCTACAAGAATTTAAGGGAGAATCTGTCCCCTCAATTCTGTACCTTGGAAGAGGACCTGCCTCTCGAGAGAACCAACTCAAAACGTTGATTTCAACTGTCTAGCTCGACATTTTGAGTCATTTCAACGAAAATTTGGCTTTCAAAGTGAACCTGCCTCTCGAGAGAACCAACTCAAAACGTTGATTTCAACTGTCTAGCTCGACATTTTGAGTCATTTCAACGAAAATATGGCTTTCAAAGTGGACCTGCCTCTCGAGAGAACCAACTCAAAACGTTGATTTCAACTGTCTAGCTCGACATTTTGAGTCATTTCAACGAAAAATGGGCTTTCGAAGTGGACCTGCCTCTCGAGAGAACCAACTCAAAACGTTGATTTCAACTTTCTAGCTCGACATTTTGAGTCATTTCAACGGCAAAATGGGCTTCGAAGTGGACCTGCCTCTCGAGAGAACCAACTCAAAACGTTGATTTCAACTGTCGAGCTCGACATTTTGAGTCATTTCAACGAAAAAATGGGCTTTCAAAGTGGACCTGCCTCTCGAGAGAACCAACTCAAAACGTTGATTTCAACTGTCTAGCTCGACATTTTGAGTCATTTCAACGAAAAATGAGCTTTTGAAGTGGACCTGCCTCTCGAGAGAACCAACTCAAAACGTTGATTTCAACTGTCTAGCTCGACATTTTGAGTCATTTCAACGAAAAATGGGCTTTCGAAGTGGACCTGCCTCTCGAGAGAACCAACTCAAAACGTTGATTTCAACTGTCGAGCTCGACATTTTGAGTCGTTTCAACGGCAAAAATGGGCTTTCGAAGTGAACCTGCCTCTCGAGAGAACCAACTCAAAACGTTGATTTCAACTGTCGAGCTCGATATTTTGATTCATTTCAACGAAAAAATGGGCTTTCGAAGTGGACCTGCCTCTCAAGAGAACCATCAAAACGTTGATTTCAACTGTCTAGCTCGACATTTTGAGTCATTTCAACGAAAATTGGGCTTTCAAAGTGGACCTGCCTCTCGAGAGAACCAACTCAAAACGTTGATTTCAACTGTCGAGCTCGACATTTTGAGTCATTTCAACGAAAATTGGGCTTTCAAAGTGGACCTGCCTCTCGAGAGAACCAACTCAAAACGTTGATTTCAACTGTCTAGCTCGATATTTTTAGTCATTTCAACGGAAAAATGGGCTTTCGAAGTGGACCTGCCTCTCGAGAGAACCAACTCAAAACGTTGATTTCAACTGTCTAGCTAGACATTTTGAGTCATTTCAACGATAAAATGGGCTTTCGAAGTGGACCTGACTCTCGAGAAAACCAACTCAAAACGTTGATTTCAACTGTCTAGCTCGACATTTTGAGTCATTTCGAGGAAAAAATGGGCTTTCGAAGTGGACCTGCCTCTCGAGAGAACCAACTCAAAACGTTGATTTCAACTGTCGAGCTCGACATTTTGAGTCATTTCAACGAAAAAATGGGCTTTCAAAGTGGACCTGCCTCTCGAGAGAACCAACTCAAAACGTTGATTTCAACTGTCGAGCTCGATATTTTTAGTCATTTCAACGAAAAAATGGGCTTTCAAAGTGGACCTGCCTCTCGAGAGAACCAACTCAAAACGTTGATTTCAACTGTCGAGCTCGACATTTTGAGTCATTTCAACGAAAATTGGGCTTTCAAAGTGGACCTGCCTCTCGAGAGAACCAACTCAAAACGTTGATTTCAACTGTCTAGCTCGACATTTTGAGTCATTTCAACGAAAATTTGGCTTTCAAAGTGGACCTGCCTCTCGAGAGAACCAACTCAAAACGTTGATTTCAACTGTCTAGCTCGACATTTTGAGTCATTTCAACGAAAATTGGGCTTTCAAAGTGGACCTGCCTCTCGAGAGAACCAACTCAAAACGTTGATTTCAACTGTCTAGCTCGACATTTTGAGTCATTTCAACGAAAAAATGGGCTTTCAAAGTGGACCTGCCTCTCGAGAGAACCAACTCGAAACGTTGATTTCAACTGTCTAGCTAGACATTTTGAGTCATTTCAACGATAAAATGGGCTTTCGAAGTGGACCTGACTCTCGAGAAAACCAACTCAAAACGTAGATTTCAACTGTCTAGCTCGACATTTTGAGTCATTTCAACGAAAAAATGGGCTTTCGAAGTGGACCTGACTCTCGAGAAAACCAACTCAAAACGTAGATTTCAACTGTCTAGCTCGACATTTTGAGTCATTTCAACGAAAAAATAAGATTTCGAAGTGGACCTGCCTCTCGAGAGAACCAACTCAAAACCTAAACCTTCGCCAAGAAATTTTTTAATCCAATCACATCGACTTTGGTTTATTTATATGTTTACTTGCGATCGATGTTTATCTTCATGTTCATTGGTGGTAACAATGGCAAAGCCGTACGAAATTTATAAAATACTCTTGTTTCTTCGATGCTGAATCCTACATGAAAAAACTCGAGGTGATCAGCATTTCATTTTCCTATAACTGTTAGGTAGATGTCAGAAACACGATAATCAATCGCCTTAGGTCTGTCAGAAAATCGAAATTGGTAAAATCGTAACTTGAATCCTACTTGTATTCCTATTTGAATACGTAGGGATGGATCACTTCCTTCACTGCCTCGTGTCCAGCGTTCATTTTATAGTACGCAGTTCCCCGACGGTGTGCGAACAGGCGTTCTCAGAGATCCCCCCAGTTGTAAAACCTCAGAAGAGATTTAGTGAAGAGGATTCGAACAATGTCCTTTTATCGGCTATTTTACGAGGGTCCTCAATGCCCTCGGGATTTGAAGGGGTCTTTCACCTTGGAGACGCCAGGTCCCTGGGTCGTCCCGGGACAAACAACACTGGAAATCCTCTACAAAAACATTCTTAACGTAATTCTTCGAGCCAAAGTGGAAGAAATTCTTTCACATTCATTTTGGTCATACGTCACCTCAACTAGTTCCAATTTGGTCACAGCAACTCATTAAGGGGGTCTCAATCGGTCGCCGTTCGTTCCTCGTTCCAGGTTAGGGGTAAAAACTTTGAAAGTTGTAGCTGAATTGAAAATTTTCAAGGATTTTAGAAATTTATTAGTGCACGGCCCTAAGGAATTGAAAAACTGAAAGATTGCCGCTGGAATCATCAAAATCGAACAATAAATGCCAGAGAAAACGCTCCAAATTTTTACACAAAGGTTTATTATTTCTCTATATAGATCAATCGTCTGCAAAGAACACGGCTTTGCCATTGTTACCAACAACCAACTTGAAGCAAAACATCGATCTATTTCGGTCAGCTAACATTTGAACGGGGATTAGGCCTCTTTTGCGATTCATACTCGTGTTTGTGATTTATCGTAAGTCCAACCCTTAAATTCTCGTAGAGAGCGAACGGTTTGCCCTACAGGGCTTCGCGTGGTCTCAAAAAATTCTAAAAATGCTATACTTTCTTAAATTGATGAAAAAATAGGACCTTTACATCAAAATTTTTTGAGTTAGGGCGTTTGAAAATTCATTTTTCATCAACGATTTTTGGATTGTACGTACCTAGAAACGTAAACCATCAAATTTTGAGGGGGTTAAAAAAATTTTCTTGGTCGATTCCAAAGGTTGATTATTGAAAATAACAAACCAAAATGGGAAAACCCGTTTATTCTGGCGCTGAGAAGTCAGAAATTGTGGGGTTTATGGCTCGTTCAAGGTGAAACATTTTTTCCCCGATCACTTTCAAAGTCCTCGTGTTTTTAGCAATCTTTGCATTATAATTGGTAGCTGACCTGACTGTAACACGACTCAGTGCTCCATTATGAACAGGAGAGAGCTTCATCGAATTCAGCTGCGATTCGCTTTGTCCACTTTGCATTCATAAGTCCTCCCGTCGCCGAACTGAGTTCGTTAAATCACTGAATGACTAACAAACACAAGTCCACAGAAACAAATCGTTTAACTAAATCACTTCCACTTTCGCTACATCTCATTTGACGTCGGAGTGTGCGTCGAGGCTGATGAGATTGGTCCGGGGACGGCGTTTCCGCTACAGTATTTAAATTAAAGTGGTGGCGGTGGCAGCTGGATGGGCTTTTAAAAAGCCAATGGACCGAGGGGGACTCGGATTGACTGGGGACCCTTCGTTCACTACTTCGATCGGAAGTGAATTCGTGGAGAAATCGAGGCGTAGAAATAACGATCAAGTCGTATTACGGTTGGCTAAACTTATTCCACATTGGTCAAAATTACTTTATATTTAGGGGAGACTGGGGTAAATAGAGCCCCCTATGAGTTATTAAATTGACGTAAACCATCGATTCTTTCACCTTTTGAAAGGGAAATAACTCAAATTTCAAATATCATTCACTCTTCGGTAGAAAGTGCGACTGAAAAATTGTACACGTTGAAAACCTGAAAATGTAGGATGGACATATATACCCCGGTGCTGAATTATACAAATTGACCCTTGTACAAAAAGACCATCAAAATAAATTTCTATTGAGTTGAAATTGGGGGCCCTCTTCTACGAGTTTACATCCATCGGTAATCATTCAAATTATGGAAGTAGGTACATTCCTACCGTTTAAAACAAGGCGGCAGTCACTGGGTTTTACTAGGATACATCAAGGAAGGTACTTGAGTCTGGAGAAATACTGGATTTATTGCGCTCGTTGCGGCTCAAAGTGATGATGTGTAATAACTCAACAGGTAGGTGATGAAAATAATCAG
>CM019182.2:40864127-40917930 GCA_009739505.2 Apolygus lucorum
GGGTGGATTAAAAGACCAATCCACACCTTTGAGTGCCAGTGCTGCGTAATGGAATTTCCAGTTTCTTCTCGCGGTACCATTCCCGGAGCTCGTTCATCTCTCGACTGGCTCCCACAAAGTTGTTCCACAATCCGAGTGGATTCGCACGGGTAAACCCCTACTGCGATAAATCTATCAAGAGCCCGCCAGGAAAGCTGGCGTCGAGAGGTTAGACACTAGTTCCAAGTGAAGGGCCTTTGAAGTCATGCAGATAAAGAGGCACAAATATGCCTTTGACGTTGGTGCCTTACGAAGAAGAGACGCTCTGATCAGCAGTGGACCAGCAAAGTCCACTCCCACTTCAATAAATGCCCTTCCTCCGCGAACCTGGAGCGTGGCAAATCTCCCATGAAGGGTGGCTTTGGGCTGCTGAGAAATTTTGAAACAATCAGCGCATCGGTATACTCTTTGCCTGATTACCAGTCGAGCCGAAAGAATCCAGAAGGAGCGTTTGCAAAAGAGCATGCAGAGCGGATGGGCCGAGGTGCAGCATTATTCGATGATGGTGGTCAATATTAGTCGGGTAAAATGGCACTTACCCGGAAGCAAAATAGGGTGTTTGATACCTTCAGGCACGGGAGCTTTGTTCAGCCGGCCGCCCACCCTGATAATACCAACTGGATCAGAACAGGATTGAGTCGAGATATATTCAGAAAGCGGCTTGGCCTTTTTGATTTTGATGTCAAATCTTCAAATGCTGGCTCTGTATAACTTTAACGAAGGTTATCATGGATACACGGTATTCCTGTGCAGATACAGGCGGAACTCTCTTCAAAATCTCTGAAATCGTTTCAGCTGAGCGTTTGCCTGTTTTCCTCTGGGGAACTCCTTCACCTTTAGGCCATCCCAGCTTAGCTCTCAGGAATCGAAGGATGTAAGACATGATCCTAACTACAAATCTTGGGAAATGAAGACTTATCCTCCATCCAGGCTATGAATAGGTTGGCTCACACACTGGGAAACAAGGCTGGTTGCGCCTTTCAATTCGGGTAAAGAATCAATTGGAATCTCAGAGGCATCAATTATTGGCCATTCAGCAGTGGTGATAGCAACCATTGAGGTCCACCCATCCACAGAGGATGTGAGAGGAATTCACTTGGTGACAAACCTCTCGAAGAACAATCAGCTGGGTTCTCATGAGTGGATACATGGTGCCAATCCTCAATTTTGTAGTGTCCGTGATCTCAACCACTCTAATGCGCCACAAATGTTTTGAGTGTAGACGGTTCGGTGGAGAGCCAACCCAAGACCACGGTCGAATCTGAAAACCAATAATGATTGGCTGGTGAAAGAACACCCAGAAATCCGTCAAGCGATTTGAACAATCTACAAAGCAGGAGCGCAGCTGAGAGCTCCAACCTTGGGATGGTAAGAGGTTTTATCGGAGCCAACTTCGTTTTTGCCTTGAGCAAATGGACTCGAGTTATACCTGTGTTCAGTTCAATTCTCAAATAGATGCTAGCGCCATATGCTAGCTGTGATGCATCACAGAACCCAACGACATCAATCCTGTCTGCGTGAGTAGCATCAATAAGACGAGGAATGGACACTTGGCTAAGCTGAGGTAGTTCCTCTACAAACTTCAATCAACCCTTCCTCAGAAATAGAAGATGGCAACGACTGGTCCCAATCAACCTTTTCCCTCCAACAGGATTGAAGTATCATCTTGGCGAAACATACAACTGGCGAAAGATACCCAAGAGGATCAATATATCCGCGCAATCGATGACAAAATGGAGCGCTTGGTTGGACTAGAAGGAGGAACATCGATGTTGTAGGTGAATACATCTCTTACTGGGTCCCATTGAAGACCCAGTATTTTTGATTTTGATCATCTGGAGAAAGGTTCAGTGGATTCTGTGAATTTGATTCACTCTCAAGTAGCTCTGGGCAATTTGATGACCACTTACTCAGTTCAAAGTTACCTTTCTGTAGGAGCTGTATGAGTTGCTCTTTAAGTTGTAGAGCACTCTCCAGGAACTGGAACCTGTTACAATGTCATCTACATAGCAGTCATCGATTAGTGCTGAAGACGCAAGAGGAAATTCGATACCCTCATCTCTGACCAATTGGTGCAATGTGCGAATCGCCAAATATGGAGCAGGCTTCGTACCATATGTTACTGTGTCCAAACGATAGTCGGACAACTCCGAGTGGGATCAAACCTCCACAATATATGCTGGAACTTCGATCCTTGGGATCAACAAGTACTTGGCGGAACATCTTGACTATATCAGTCGTAAATACAACAGGGTGTCTTCTGAACCGTAGAATGATGATTCCGATATCGTCTGAAGACGAGGACCTGCGTGGAGGTAATCATTCAGACTTCCATGAGAAGTGCTGCAAGATGCATCAAAAACAACTCTCAACTTTGGAGTGACCTCATTTGCCTTGAAAACAGCATGATGGGGTATAGTGTATTCACCGGAAGCCGTCGAGTCGAGGACATATGTTGCAGATCAATATATTCGTGCATAAATTTAGCATATGCAGACTTCAAATCAGGATCCCTTGAAAGCTTCGACTCGAGTTGTGAAATCTCTTGATGGCCAAATACCGTGAACTGTTGAGGTCAGGAGGGGTTTCCTTAAACGGCAGCGAAACTACGTAGCGTCCAGTTGAAGTTCTGTAGTAGGTCCTCAGGAAATGATCCTCGCAGAAAAGATCGTCAGGTGACGTCAATGCCTCTCCTCAACTTCCTCCACAGACCAGAATCTCTTCATCACCTCTGCTAACTCATCGTTATGAACGAATAATGCAGTAGCACTGTGGCGCTGAATTGGTTTCTGGAACCGCCCACCAACAACATAACCAAATATTGTAGGTGTAACTTTTGGTATGTGGGAGCTACATGAATCGGTTTTCCACTAAGTACTTCATAGAAGAGATCACTTCCCAATAAAAAGTCAATTGGACCCGACTTCAAAACTGAGCATCAGCAAGAGAGTAATTGTTGTAATTTCAAGTAAATGCTGAGGCATAGTAATCTGAGGAAGGTTCCCAGTAATACGACTCAACACGATAGCCTTTGTGCTTAAAATCGTCGGATCCCCATTCGATGAACGCAAACAACAATCCAATATCCCTTTTGTGTTTGCAACAGCAACATGACCAATACCACTGATCGTCCCTGAAAATCATCGGGTTGAAAACCAAGTCTTCTGGCACAAGAGTCAGTGATAAAGGAATACTGACTTCCGCTGTCCAAAATCATTCTGATATTATGGAACTGACCGGAACCAATCCATAATCTGACCAACAACAGTTCCCAGCATCACAGCATCATGTTCAACTGCACCGCTTAGCAATGAGGCTCCATTAGTTACCACTTGCTCCGAAGGGGTACCTCTATCTGGTAGATGAAGCCACGAGTGGTGTCTTTTACCACAAGTACTACATGACTTCTCAGAAGAACAAGTCTTGGACTTGTGTAGGCTGGAGAGGCAGTTTCTACAACCCGACCAACTCTTCAAGAGGTCAAACCTCTCAGACGGTGTAGCCGCTCGAAAGGCATCACACAGATATAGACTGTGAGAATTTGAGCAAACAGGACATGAGGGTGACATTTTCTTCTGACTTGGTTTCGTCTTATTCCCAGATTTTTCTGACACTAACAAAGAGGTTTTCATCGGAGTGAATTGTTTATGAATAGGTTTATTTGCTTTGTGGGTACTATCGATGGGATTTGAAGAGGTGCTGCGTTGAGTATTTCCACCTCCACTCAACGTAATGCCGTACACTCGCCTTTCAAAAATTCATAAAAATTTGAGAATGTTGGAAATTCCGTTTCTAAATGTTTGCGTTCGAAAGCGTGCCGAGTTCGTTGGTCGATACATCTCATTGCTAATGTTAACAAAATGAAATCATCAGACCTTGGAATTTTCAATTGATTGAAAGCCTCAATAGTTTCACAAACATTCGAAATAAAGGAATGGAGAGTATGTATGTTTGGTGCGTCTGAAAGGGGCTTGAACTCGAGCACCTTTCTCAAATAACTAGCACCTAATAATCGTTTATTATTGTAATGATCGTTCAGTAACTTCCATGCCTGAGCATAATTCGCTTCCAAATTGGTAATGATTTGATCATTGTAAGAGCTGAACACTCTAAGGTCGTGATCAGGGCCCTATATTTTTCCATTGTTGGGAATGGTATCATCGAGGTGAATCATAGCTAGGAATGTATCTCGGTAAAAGGGCCATTTTTCCATAGTTCCGTCGAATTTCGGAAGGTTATCCGCTGGATTACCAATGCGCAACGTTCGTGAAACCGAAAGTGATTGAGAACACCGAAGCGGAAAAATCAGGGTTATGAACTGGTGGTTCTAGACTTTTCAATGTTGACAACGCTTCATAGTAGTACCTATCGCACTCTTGTTGGTTCCAATTTCTCCTGAGATGAAGGGAAGTCACTAAGAGTACCCGCTTCAACATGGGCATCTATTAAACTGTTCCAATGATCCTTACAAATCCTTATAATGAGTCCTAATTTCTTCCATCATCCCGCGGAAAAGGCCACCTTCGTAAGATCTCTTGATGCTTCGCGACCATATCTGGCAATACTCTGAATTTAGCACTCATTGTTTCCAGTTTGGCACACAATGCAGTTATTTTTTGAAGAGCTTCCATTATTGGGAACGGTTGGAATGGATTTCAAGGAAAAAACGGAAAACGAAAATCAAAATTCAAAAATTTTACGAAAAACAAATTAAATTCAAAATTTGATGGAATTTAATTTTTGATTGATTGTAAGTACGAATATGAGACTCCCTAAAAAGGCTTTGATTAGCTCGACTTACCTATTGAAAAATGAATAGGTAGTTATGCAAGATGAATATGATTCAATTTGAAACAAATGTTCACGAAAATGATCGTAAACAGTGAGCAAGTGCAACTGAACACTCTCAGAATATAAATAATAATTCTAAGTTCAACAAATGAGCAGGAACAATATTGAATTGACTAATTTTCAAATAACACGATCATGCATAACAAGTACAGGTTAAGAATAAATAATTATAGGTATGTACACAGAAATAAATACGGTAAATAAGGAGACACCTATACAGAAAATGTTCGCAGTGATAAATTGTATAGTGTGTATAAGATCCCTAAATTATATGTGTAGTGACTATTAACTCTATAAACGAGCAATAAGAAAAAGGTAGGTACCTATGCGATCGATAAATATTTGAAAAGTTACATGAAATTTTTCACCTCAAATTCTGTGCCAAAAAAAACTAAAATCCGAAGTTCGCAAGGACCATTAATGTCGAGCAAATGTAGAAACTACCGAGTAAAATCTCTAGTTATCTGTCTCGATTGAATTTTGCAGCTGATACTTTTGGCTCAGAATAGGGGAAGAAAACAATAAGAACAATGTTGTTACGATTTGGACTGTAATAAAAAAATAAAGTATAGATACAAAATGTTCAGTAAATGTTCAGAGTTTTCCCCTACCTACGGCAGCCTTGGACTGAATGAAAGCACCTAATTTTTTTTGGCGCACTACGTACAGGTAAATTCGGCAGATACTGTGGGTTTGACCCAATAATGATGGCTTGAAAGTGGGGAGAAATCCAAGGAGGTTCCAGGAGGGACGTGGTCCACGAAGGAATGTAGTGGCGTCTGGGCTGCGTCCACCCCAAAATTGGCAAAGAACGACTGACCTTATGCTTCCTTGACTTTCTGCTTCCTTGACTTCCTGCTTCCTTGACTTTCTGCGATCCAGCAGCAAATGGCGATTTCCGCGTGGAAGGCTGTGAGGACGAAACAAAACGGCCGAAAATAGCTTGTTGTGGCAGGGTCGAAGGCGAAATTTTAACTGAGCTCTGAGGAGAGGGCCACCTCAGATGGGCCATAGGGGGCGGGGGGAGATAAAGGGCCACCCGGTTGAAGTCCAGAAATCGAGTCTTGAGATAGCGTTCACTTGACACTTCCTATTACACTGAAAGTTCACCTTTTATTATCTGCTACCTACCTACCCATTCCTACCTACTGCCTTGGTGGCGTCAACACAATACGTTTACTCCTGACCTAACTCACCTCTAATCATAACTCCATTCATCACAAGATAAGCTCAAAAATGAAGGTACTGTTGGATAGAGACGGAAATTCAATTCCTAACATCTTCAAAGCATACCCTGTGCATACGGTATGTGAGTGAGGGTTATATTTGGGGCACCTCTCCATTAGTAGGAATTATCCATTTTCACCCGCTTAGGATTTCAAGACATTTTTACTAGCATTTTTCTGTACTTTGTGGAACTTATTGGAAGATGAGTGAGGTATCACGATGTCCCACCGATCCAAGAACTCGAATAACGTCCAAATCCGGGGTCCTTGCTTGATTTGTTTAATTCCGCTTCCCTCAATTTGCCAATGTCACAACTAAGTACTGCAGGCGCAGAATTCTCAAAGCGTCGCCAAGGCTCTCCAGAATTTGGGATCGAAATCTAAGTAGAGTTGCCCTTTGAGTTGCATTTCTCCCAACTTTAGCAGCTTGAAGAACAGAGAATCAAAGTCAGATTCGTTTGGAAGACTGGTGGAGTGTGCAACGAAACTGTCGACCGTTGAACGAAGAGCTCTTTCCGGTAGTTGTACCACAGCATCTCTAACTCAAAGGCAATTTCAGGAGAAAAATTATGGAAAACCGGCACCAGTACCACGATGCCCATCCATCAACGGACAGACTTGCTACCCACTTCCCGTCAGTAAAAAGATCATCGTGGTATCGACAAATCTCAGACAAAAACAAAGGTTTCTTCTCAGCCGTGTCAAGACTGCGTAGCGGCCACGAATTATGCAGATATTTTTATAATATTCCAAACAATCAACAGTGAGTGCGAATATTGTGGTGAGGGTGAGGACTTAGGAAAAAAAATTTTATTTAAGTATCCATGTTTAGTTATATGGGTCATTTTCCCAGAAAGGGCCAATCGTTGTCCAGAGAAGATTCCGAATGCCCAGTTATGATTTAGGCGTTAAAAAAAATTCTCCATAAACTATCAACTTTGTTCTACTTCGGGCAATCAATAAAATATGCACTTATTCACGCTAAAATATAGAAATTAAAGTTTGAACTGCTAAATGTCCAGTAATCTGCCATGTCCGGACCCCTAGGTAGTCAACTTTGCTTGAACACTGTGAATCACCTATGAAAGCAGCAGCCTGAATTTGTAGTGATTCTTTATTGCATATACCTAGACATGAAAAAAATGGGTTTGCAGATTTTTTCAGAAGCAAATAAAGCGAGCAGGAGGATAAAATGTGCTTGTCCGGAGGTTTCTGTCTTTAATCTGCCTTTTGTGTTTTCGTATTTTGGCGGCTTTTTATCGTTTCCCGCGGTTTTACTACCACTGTAAGAGACGAGGTGAGTCGTTAGGTTATCAAAGAAAGCGGCGGGAATCGTATTTCTTCTATGTGGAGGCGTGCACAAGTGGTTTCAGTTGCAAAAACGTGGTGTCACAGTCACCGTCTGTCTTCATCTGCCCTCTGTGAAACGGCAAGAAATCGAAATCATTTTTTCTTTTTGGTCTCTAGTTCTTGTTTTCTACCGAGCTGGTTCCAGCGATATGGTTACACTTCAGCAGAACAGCACCAGAACGCGGGAAAAGCTGAAAAACCTAAGTGCCACCCGGGAACTTGTGTCTTTCATCTGCCGGTGATTTTTTTTTTTTTTTTTTTTTTTTTTTTCGGCAGGCAGGTGAGAAAATCTTAAGATCCACAGGTGGAGTTGGATCTCGTAAGATACCTGAAGGACCCGCAACTTCAAGGTTATGTGGGATTCAAACCCACTAAAAAAAACACCTCCTTTTCCTCCCACGTTGGAAGCTCAGCCCGGAACTGTTTAACACATTACTTCAGGCTGAGTCCTGGGACACTTCATTAGTTCTGGATGGCGGGTCGGACCAGGTGTTCCCTTCTCTGTCTCTCTCGTTCTAACAATGTCTTCCTTGTCAGGATACTCTCTACGTACGCTGCCACAAGACTCCAGCTCCTCTCACCTTCCAGCATCTTGCTGACGACAGCTTCTGGTGTTGAAAATTTGGGGAGTTAATCCGAGCTCTGACAGCAGCTGGCTTCTTTCAGCCGCCCATTTGGTGCATTTGAAAAAGGTGTGTAGCGCATCATCATCTTCTCTCTTCTGACAGTGCGGACATGTTGGGACAGTTACCTTTCCCATTTTATGTAGATAGGCATAAAACAGTCCATGTCCTGTGAAGAATTGTGTGAGGAAAAAGTTTAATTCTCCATGCTTCCTGTCCGTCCATATCTGGATGTTTGGCACTAGCCTTGCGGTCCACCGTCCTCTATGTTCTCTTGTCCATATCTCTTGCCAGCTTACCATCGTGCAATCTCTTTCTTCCTTGGCTATGCGGGACCTGTCTCCTTCTTCCCTTCTGTCGAAAATTCTTTTTCGCTCTGAAGCCTTCAGCTGGATCGGTATGACACTGGTAAGCACAAAGATAGCGGGTTCTGACACTGTTCGGTATGCACAGGCGATTCGTAGAGCTCCTCTTCGCTGCACAGCTATCAGTCTCTGTCGGAGATACGCCACGCTCAGTGCATCCGCCCACACCTCCGCTCCATACAAGAGAATTGACTCCACCACTGTCATCATCAAGCGTCTCTTGCATGGTCTAGGGCCATTTATGTTTCTCATAAGGTGACAAAGAGCTGCCGATTTTTGTGCAGCCCTGTCTGCAGTCCTTTTTAAATGTTCACCAAAAGTGATTTTTGTGTCCAACATGACTCCTAGATATCTGGCTGCTGGTTTAGTTGTTATTTCAGTGTTTCCGATCCGCATTGGGATGATGGTAGGTATGCGCTTACGGGTGAAGATGACTACCTCTGTTTTTGATGTAGCTAGTGCCAGGCTATGTTCTTCCATCCACTCCGTTACTCGTGTCATGATCTGCTCCAACTTGGCTTGGGCTGAATCCATTGTCCTTGCGAGTACTACTGCTGCCACATCATCAGCATATCCAACAAGGAAACAGTCCTCAGGCATTTCCAATCGCAGCACACCATCGTAAGATGCATTCCACAGTTGAGGACCCAACACTGATCCTTGAGCCGCTCCTGATGTGATCTCTTTCGTTCGTACCCCTTGAGCAGTCTCATATGTTAGTGTTCTGTTCTTAAGGTAACTGTCCATCACTGCCAATAGGTACGACGGGACCTTGAAAGTATTGCTCAGGGCCTCCATCATATCAGTCCATCTTGCAGAGTTGAAGGCATTTTTTACGTCGAGGGTCACCAGTAGTGCAAGGTTTCTTGAATGCCTACTGCCTTCCTGTGATTTTCTTACTGCAGTTACTACATCTGTTAGTGCATGGACAGTAGAGCGACCCTTTCGGAAACCATACTGTCTAGGTGATAGATCCCCTGCCTGCTCTATTGCAGGCAGTAGCCGAAGCAGAAGTAGTTTCTCGAAACCCTTTCCAGCTGTGTCCAGCATACATAGTGGTCTCCAGGATGACGGCAAGGTTGGGTCCCCTTTTCCCTTATCTAAAAGGACCAGACGGGCAGTTTTCCATCGCCTACTAAAGACCCCAGTGATGAGGCATGCATTGTACATCCTCAGGAGTAGCTGTGGGCAGATTTCAGTGACTATTTTTAGTACCTCTGACGGTATGCCGTCGGGTCCAGGCGCTTTTTTGTTTTTCAATGCTCCAACCGCTTTTTTTAATTCGTCCACTGTGAACAAGGGTGTGTCTGTTTTTCTCATACTTCTAGAATCTGTGTTTCTGGGAGGATGGGTTGGAAAGAGACCATTTACAATGGTCTCCATGACTTCCTCATTCATGAGGCTCGTTCCATCTCGTGCCTGGAATTTTCCTGTCACTATTTTGTAGCCACGACCCCATGTGTCCACATTTATTTCATCGATGATTTTTTGCCAACAGTCCGCTTTACTTTTGTTTATTTCATGACGGAGTTTTTTCCTAGCTTCAGCAAATTCTGTATGTATTGTCAACCAATTTTCTTGTCTTCTACTTCTCTGGGCTCTACGCCTCAGTTGGTTGCATTCCCTTCTGAGTCTTGCAATATTTTCATTCCACCAGTAGACAGGAGGCTTGCCTGATTTTTGGACTTTTTTTGGCATAGACGCATTGCAGGCTTTGGTGAGAATCTTCATTGTTTCATTTACTATGACCTCCGCATCTACAGCTCTCATAGCAGGTGTACCTGGGACTTGGGATAAAGTACCTGGTCGGTACTTGTGATAACTCGCATCCAACAATTTATCCCCATCTTGCAGTACCTTCACTATTTTCTCTCTGTCCAATTTAGCTAAGTTCCAACCTTTAACCTGGTCAAAGTCTCTTCTTTGGGTGCATCTTTGTGGTATTGTGACTTGGAAGTCAAAAGTAATGTACTGGTGATCACTTCCTGTGTACTCATTGATAACCTTCCAATTGCTTATCTTTCTGGCAGCATTTTCTGTGGCTAGGGATATATCTGGTATGGTACCTCTTTGGCCTGGACGGTGGAAAGTAGGAGTATCACCTTCATTTAGAATCACTAGACCTGTCCTTGCTGCCATCTCTAGGATGAGCCTCCCCCTACAATCCGGATCAGGCATTCCCCATTCCAGGGCTCTAGCGTTGAAATCCCCTGCGACTATTGTGTCACCTGTTGTAATTTGTATAGCATCTTCTAGTTCACCCAGTTTCCTCTCAAACTGACGAAAGGGTTCATTTGGTGTGAAATAGCAGCTAAAGTATGTGATTCCCCCTCTCTTGAGCCATACATATCCTGTTCCGCTTCCATGCTCTTCAATATGTCCATTTGACACTGCCCAGATTGCTGCTGTTCCCAAGTTGTCACTATACCATTTCCGATTGGTTTGATTATGATGTTGCTCACTGATGATTGCAATGTCTATATTCTTTTCTCTTATGAGTTGGAGCAGTAGGTTTTGGGCTGTTGTACTTCTATGTAGGTTGCCTTACAAGATCTTGATCATGTTGTTGTAATTGTTGTCCTGACTGCATCCACATTCATGAGAGGATTGATTCTTCGGATATACCGATCCAGGGCCCGTTTGTAAACAGGGCAGTTTGGACTATCTACAGGATGGTTGTAGTCTAGGTTTATCCGCTTACAATTTGCGCATTTTTTTGGTTCTGGACTTATATTTGGTGGTAGGTTTGCCAGTGGGCAGGTCCTGCTGTCGTGGGAACCAGCACATCTAGCACAGCTTTCTTCGTTCAAACATTTGGCTGCTATGTGCCCATAACCCTGGCACCTGAAACACCTGGTGACCTCTGTGAAGTCAGATATGGGGCAAGTGTCCAGGCTGATATACACTCTGCCTTGTTTCAGGAACTCCTTCCTAAGAGCCTCTGAAATTCTTACAACCCAGATGCAGTCATCGTAAGGCACTCCGTTTGCATCCATCCGTCTTCCCATTTGGAAAAATGGGACGAAGACTTTTTGGAGCTCTTGTAGATGAGGGAAGAGAGCCCTTACCCAGGGGTTCTGCTCGTATATGTAGCTGGCAAGGTCATCCTTGTTGATTGAGCGATCAACTCGCCGTATCTTCACCATGAGGGGCCTGTCTGGTAGACGCTCTTTTTCTACTATAAACCCTGCATCGGCCAGCCGGTTGGTCACTTTGAGAGCTTGTTCGGGGGTGGCAGCTACAACCTTGATTTGAGATGCACCCATGGGCCTAATTCCATCAATTTGTAGGCCTTCTTCTCTGGCGTTAAGTGTTTCTCGTATCTGCCTCTTCACAGTTTTTGGAGAGCACAAAGTCACTGTCTGGGCGTATGTTATCTGCCGGTGATGGTGGCAGATAAAAGACCTTAATTTAATTTAATTTGAATTTTCCGTTGCAATTTAAAAACTTTACATTTTTCGACCTCAAAACTGCATTCAGCAACCGTAAAAATCCCCTGGTACCAAGTTTTGGCTCGAAAAACCGATGAATTGAGATTACTTGGTTACTTTCGGAGGTTTCTAGGTTGCTATCAGAAAAACAGTGTTCCACGTTGGTTTAACCCTTTTCTACACCTGCGTCCCGCCCTGGTTCAATTTTTGGAATAACTCCCAGTTCTTGCTCCTCATGGAGATGGGGTTCCGAGTATTCTTCTTTACGCGGAAACCACGCCATTAGGTTTCTTTCGATAGGTTTTCTTCTTTAATTTTTAATTGATTAATAATTAATCATTATTAAGCGTCCTACTGTGTGTTCTTTCTTCGAAATTCAATCAGTATGGTGTGAGGTTAATCCCTGATTTTTGGCAGAACTTGAGTCGAACTTTGAGTTTTCTGAAATCTTGGGATACCGATTGTCCCTTTCTAGAAAATGACCCATATAACTGAATTTATGAGTAGTCCCTTCAATTTTAATGTTTTGTTGATTTCGAAGAATATAGAAGTATATTTATGAAGAATTATGAAGTATTTTTAGTTTTACGATATTGCTGGATGTAAGGTGATGGAGTAATGCCAAAAAAGAATGTAATTTAGAAGACAATTTCGCTGCCAATCAAAACTTGGGTTTTTGTTCGCTTAGGTCTCCACCATAGGCTCATGGACCTTTTGATGAGTGACTAATTATATTAACAAATTTAACGAGATATCGGAATCCAACATATAATTTTTGAATTCGGTGTGTAGCATAGCTGTTCACGTCCCGTTGAGATATATGTGTACTTAAGTGTTCATATTATAGGCTACACGGTAATGCTCTAATTCGTTCCCTTTAACTCTACAACACAATCCAATTCCGAATTGTTCGAGACCATGTGTTGGTGCGAGTATATGTACCAGAACCGTGAGAGCCTTTGTGGGTGTGTTAGTGGTGAACATCAGGTGGACGCGAGCAGGAAATCCTGGGGAGAACAGGATGAGGATGCTCGTCCCAGGGTCGGCGAGGGCGCTAACCGCAGGACCTCTAAGAAACTTCCATCGCCAGGCTGTCATGGAAGGTCAATCACGTTTAGGGCCGCTGCTGGTTAGTCGAAGCCAATTGCTTGTGGAGTTCGCCTTCTTCATGAACAACGCGACTGAGACGAAATGACGACAAACATCAAATTTCAACACAGCCGCATATTAAGTTCCTAGTACCTTTGGGCGGGCGCGGTTCTAATACTCACACGGTCGGGCGCGCCTCATTTGTGAGATTAAAAGGTTGATTTTTTCTCAAAACATGGGTAAACTTACAAAACCATTTATTTGAACAAGATACCGACTACTATACTTCAAACCCATTTTTTCAAAAAGATACGGCTATAATTCACAACCATTTATTCGAACAAGATACCGACTAAATTCACAGGAACAATATTTTTTTTACATTTTCAATTTTCTACATAGATAACAATATTCACAGGATTCAATATTCACAGACTATATTCACAGGAACAATATTTTGTTACACTTTCAATTTTCTACATAGGTACCTAGATAATAATGACAAGTATCAAGTGAACAATAGGTGAAAAGTGCAATAATCTGAACGAAAAATACCTATCAGCAAGAATACAAACGTAGGTAGATTCCTATCTATTTCTTTTTTTACATTCATGCACAAAATTAGGAAGCTTCTGAAAATATGACAAAGGTACCATCTTGTGGAAGGCGAGAAGGAAGCTACTAACTCTACCTACTTCGTAACCCAACCGCACGTTTCTTCTTCTTCATTTTAGAGTAAATTTAAGTTGCCCGTCAAACCACATAGTCGAAGTTAGGTCCATCTTTCCTAGGTCAGAAACTCTCGTTTTTTAACAGTTATAACATTATTGACTCAATTTTTTTATGCAATAAAGTGAAATTTGGTTGAAACAGAAGACCAACAGGAGGGGTGCCAATTTCACGCACTTTCTTTGGAAAAAAATTCCAGCGCTGAAATTCCGCAGGAAATTCGACTTTTCCGCGCGGGAATTCCCGCAACACCTATAGCTTGTTAAAAAAATACTCCTTTCATCTTGCATATTTCTACAAACATGGACTTGATTTATTCATAAAAATCATTCTCTTGAAGGAAATTTCATTACAATATCCAACATTCGGATGAGTACCTACAAGGGAGGGATAATCTCATTTAATTATGAAATGAAGATGGTGCGTAATGTCTAGCTTTCTTTGTTAAGGAAAATAAAAGGGGTACAAATTTAAAAATTGTCGTAAAATGTTATGTTTTATTCAAAACAATAAATCTTTTTTTTTTAATTAACACTTTGACTTGAGAGATTTCATAACAGAAATTGTAATATACTGTAAGGATACTACATCGCAAGCTCGCTTATCAGTGTAGCTAGGCTGCTATTTTTGACCTGTTTAACTATGATCGTTTAAAACTGCAACACTCTCACAATAGTTACATTTTTTACTAATACTGGATATCTATCTCATTATAAAAAATGTAATATTTTAAACCCATATTGCATTTGGAATTGATTAAAGTTAATTTTGATTAGGAACGGAGGATAAAAATAAACGATCTTAATCACAGCATAGAACACAAAATCACAAAACAGGAACTCACTCACTCACTGCCTGGGGTTGCAGGCCCCAGGGGTTCCTGAGGAGTTCGTCTGTGTACCTTATAAGTTTCAGATGTGCTTCCTAAGTCACATGTGATTGTTCTGTTCATCAGAAGTGATTAACACCATGCAAAAAGAGAAGTGTTCGCTCCTCTGATTTCCAGTACTAGAAAATGAACTAAAAATTACTTTGCTTAGGTGACCTGGTACGCGGTTTGTGATCGCCGCTCTGTCCTGTGCACACTACAAAAATTTGCGGGAAAATCAGGATAAACTACCAGGTATTAACCACGTCCGCACACGTGAGCGGACACCCTTACTATCAGTGTGATATAATTATAGTATAGTTTTCTTCGCTGTACCGGCGGAGAAGTTGAATACAATATCGTTACGACCTCGTCCGCGTTTAATCGCTGTTACAGCCTTGAGCGACGCGTTGATAAGGAAAAGGGGGTTCCCTCCGTCCCCAAGGTGGTCAACCAAAAATAATGGGAATCTAAAAATAATCTCGGGCCTATCGACAAAGCTTGTTTTCGTATTTATTTTCCCACCGTACCATCAGAGCTTCGATGAGAATATCGCGTTTCAAACGAATATCGGTCAAGCAGTGCACTACGGAGCTGTAGTACCTACTTATTCGTAGATGGATAAGCGCCTTGTTATGAAATGGGATACAATATCTTGAGTAAGCATAATACAACTAGCCCAGTCATTTATACTACAAAAAAAGACTGCAAATTATTAAACAAAGAATTATTATTTTTCTGAATAGATCAATCGCGGTTAACATTTGTCTTTCTTGATTGATTCCAAAGGTCCATTATTGAATAATAAACAAAAATTAGGCCAAATATTAAAACCGGATGTAGAGCGCTAAAAACCGCGAAATTTAGCACTGATTGTAGTTTTTAACTATAACTTTTAAACTATTAATAATTTCAATAATTAATGCCCAGTAACTTTTGAAAGTAGGTTGCAATTTGCTACAATTTGAGGATCAACTTGAGCACTTTGGGTTGAATATTGCGAAGAAACAGGAACTTTCACTCGCAAGACTGATCATTTTAGAAAAATTAAAGGAAGAGGAATTTGAAGGAGATGTTATCAGCTTCAATTTGAAACCTCAATCATATCTGTAGCCATCATAATTTCCTTAAAATAAATAAAACCCATAAAACTTTTAATAATCATTTTTTCGGAAAAAATTAAGAAAACTATGAATTGATCTATTTTGGGAAAAATATGGTACAATTTCAATTACAGTGGACAATTTTGATAAATATTTGATACTAGATGTTGATCATTTTCGTAATAAATTTATTGACTAAATAAATTAGATGAACGGAAGAGGATCACCAAGTTAAATAAACTAAATATTACACTAATTCCATCACGGACTATTTATTGAATAGTTTTACCTTTTTTAACATCCTCAAATCATCACCCTTGCAGCAGCATTTCATCGATCGAATAAAACTTGTGCTAAATCAAGGCAAATAGCTTTCTCGTATCCAATGATCAAATAACAGTCATTTTACTTAACTAAAAGTTTTTTATTTGAAGTGAGAGTAATTACTATTTTTTTATTTTACTTTTCGATATCTTTAAATACCGATTAAGTACCGTTACCGAAACGTGTTACTTTTGATTATATCAAAAGTCAACAAACTAGTTGTTTCCAGGCAACGGGGATAGTATTTTTCAAAATTTGGTTTTCTATGAATCGACGATTCTTAGTCCTTATGTAATGAAGGCACCCACAACTCTTGGATTTTTTTGCTGTGAGGGTTTGATATACAAGTTGTCACCAGTGGCGCCTCCTCCAGGCAAACATAGCGAACGCTGTTGGCCACTCTAAAATATGCAAATGAATAAATAGGGAAACGGCGGGGGTCAAGTATTGCCATACCCCCACTACCACAGCATCAGCCTAGACAAACAATCGAGGAACTGTTTCGTGACCTTGAAAGCAGAGGAACTTGGAAGATGAGCCATGGATACTAAATCCTCTCGAAGCATGAAATATCGATCCACCAAGATCTCCCACCACGATTAAAAGTTTCAAATCGGCTTACGTTCTTTTAATCATTATTTTACTCCAAAGAAGTACTTGGGTATTTGAACAATTTCATGGCTATTTTATGTGAGTGTTTATAACTGAATTAGCTAGGAATGCCGACTCAAGAGTTTTGAATATCAACTGGAAGGAAAAACTGAAGTACTTACCTGCCGTTCAGAAAATGTATTTAAAGCTGTATGTGCTTGCTAAGCACCACATGATTCAAGTTAATTTCCTTTTAATGATGGCAACTGACTAAATATTGACTAAATATTAACCTATCAGTAATAAAACTGCCCATTAATAATCAACGTACTACTAACTGCTAGTATCTTCCTATTAAATGATCTGATATGTTAATCATCTACCGGTGATTAACTTCAAGTTTAATACGAAGCATTTATTTACTTATAGTTTAATGAAGAATGGAGGTTTTACATCTAAATTTGAAGTCTCCTACACAGGTGCACATGAGCGATATTATTTTTCCCTTTTTCATTATTGCTAATTCCTCTATGACTGGCCAAGCCGTTTGCCTGACGAATATTCTCACCTGACGCCCCTGGTTGTCACCAAACTCTTAAGATATTAAAATCACAGCATTTTAGAGTTCAACGTGCCAGTCGAAGCCGCCCAAGTTCAAAATTGGTTCAACTTACAGGGTTTGACGGAGGCTAGTAAGAACGTCAGTCTACTCAACATCCGCTCCTAAACGGGATTTTCCTCCTCAGAATGAGCTTTCACTCAAACCGACGAAAACCTTCCGGGAAATGGGTTCCCCTCAAACGAAATTCACCACAACCTCGTTTCTCTTCGATGAGATAAGAACAAACCGTCTTCTTAAAAGGAAGACGAAAAAGCACAAAAAAAAAAAAACATTATTCGAGAAAACGACAGGCGCAACGCAATCGATTCTTTTGGATCGATTAGGGTCGTTTAAAACTTCCCCGAGGAAAGAGGACTCCCCCAATTTCTCGCGTTCTTTCGTCGGCGAATGGCGAAAACTCAATTACTTTTTCCGTGTAATGTTCTCTTTGTAGGCGTTTCTTTGAAGTCAGAGCGAAAGTTGTGTTGTTTTTGTCATAATGCACTCTCAAACAGGATTTGGCCATTAGCTTTAATAATGTTGATGATAATCTATTTGCTTTATTTTTCGCAGCGCAAATTACTTTTAGTCTGGAGGGAGAGGAGACGAGCGTATAAAATTGTCAGGAAAGGCCATTACGCCTTTTCCTTTTGGTTTATTATTTTTACAGAATAATGACAATCTCTAGGACTCAAGTATGGTCATTCGACCACAACACCATCCTGAAAAATTGGTGTTTAGTTTCAAGTACAATAATATTTTTAATATAAATGACCAAGGATGACTTTTTTACACCCGAACAACACATTTAAGATTAGATCAATCATCACAAATCTTGCTGGCAATGATTAAGCACTCTTGAAAACCCATTTTCAGCTTGAAATTCCGAGCAGCTCAGAACATTCCTGCTTGACGTCATGGTCTCAAACGAGCTGACGACGTATCCACGAGAGGGATGACAAATTGCTTCGTGAAGAAAGGGTCATCATTTCCAAATTTGGCAAAATCGAGATGGTGACTGTTTTAACGTTTTACCTTTCATTGAAATTACCCAAAATGCCAAAAATATAAAAATTCTTTTTTGGTTATCTCGGAACTGCAAGAGGTTTTATAAAACCCATTTTCGCCTAAAAACTTCTGATTGACGAACATCCAATTTTGGAAAACATGATTAAAATCACTTGGCAAATTTGATAGAATTTACTTTTTTATTCCGTTCCATAAAATTAAGATACCTCATTCATTCTATCCTCTCCATAAATCTTCGCAGTCAAATAAGCACTAGATTTGATTAAGAGGGTATTACCTGCATTAGGAGTTTGAACAACAGGAATAATGACTGGAAACTTACCTGCAAAAGAAGAAAATATGATTAATAATTAACGGATCGGACAGGAATATTACAGGATAAGAATTATGTTGAGTTGAAAAACACAATGGTTTTGAATTTTGAACAATAATTGAGAGGAAAATCTGAGATTTACCTCTAAGGTAGAGAAAATTTAAACTGAACAACGAAGGAGGTACTACCAACATAATGATTCCTTTCGTTATTATAAGATGAAGTAAAACTCTACGTTCACTAATCTTCATAAATCATAACAAAAATAACTACAATGAAAAACAAATTGAAGATCGAGGAAATTGAGAAATAGGACTAGAGGCACCTTTGAAGAGGAGGTTCAATCCCAGGGCGTCAGTGGGCAGCCCTTCAGGAGAGTGTGTATCATGAAACATGCTTTAGCCTTGAGTAACTACCCGAAAAGTGTCACGCGGGAGGGAGGGTACCGCGGGCGAGTGTCCACACAATCACTACTCCGCCGAAAAGCCCAGCTGAAGCAAGTTCCATGTTTCTTTTTTATTAAAATTTAGATATTTTAATTATGTTTATCTATTATTTATATTTTATTTAAATGTTACATTATTTATATTTAATTTTAACCAAACGATCTAACCAGTAAGGCGAGGCGCGAAGGGCCGACCTTTTATGTCTCCTTCTTTTCGTTAATTTTTTTCTTCTTATTTATCCCTTCATAAAGGTAAGTAATCAAATTTCTTTTGAAATCTGTTCTAAAATTTCTGGCTGTTATGAATGATTTTGTATTTTTCTACCTTTATGGATATTAACTATTTATAACTATTTACAGTTGGATTATGAACAACTTCTAGATCGTAGAATTGGGACTGCATTTGTTCATCAACACGGAAAACTGACGGCAAACTGGTCAGCTTGATCATACAACTACTACTACCGAACAGTGATGTTTACGTATCAAACATCTTCCCTCTCCTGGAAGTCCTTGTAACTAGCGGAGATGTCTTGTGGTCTTCCTCCTCGAGGGTGCCCTTTTAGTTGACTTCCAGTGGTTGTTCTCGGGTCTTGATTGTGATACTGAGATCCTGTGATGAATGTCTTGCTTCTGATGTGATGTTCACTATTTTCCCAAGCCTCTTCAAAGCTGTTACCCAAACCATAAATTCAACTTTCAGATTATTCAAGAAATCGGTCTGGTGTGCTGCATCAAAATTCATCTCACACTTCTGACTACAGCCCTTTTCTTTCTCCCGTAGACCTTCGAAATTTAGTTTCTTCTCAAGAAGCTTTGAAGATTTGGGAAGCCTGTCTTGAAGCCTTCAGTTCATCAATAGTTCACTCGGTGTGAACCCGTTAGAAAGAGGAGTGAAGCAATACGGCAGTGTCTCGCTTCTTCTGGGATCTTCTTCAGAAGCATTTTCAAGATTTTTACTAATGATTCAGCAGCTCCATTGCTCTGAACAAAATAAGGACCATGCATTATTCAACCTTTATGAGGTTTACAACTCATTTAAAGTTAGAGTAAGAACAACTTCTAGTTCGTAGAACTGGAATTGCATTTTTCATCAACACTGACAACTGATCTCCAACTAGAGCGACTTAATCAAGGGTAGTAGAGCACACCAATATACATACTACTAAACACTGAAGTGTGATTTCTGCTAAGTTCCCAATCTTTCAACTAGTTTGAGCCTATTTGACTTGTAATGCCAAGAAAATAGGTATTTGTAAGGGTAAGGAATTAATTTGACAAGAAGAAAGTAAATTTGACTTGATAGTGTCTACCATATTAGGGCGTAAAGAATACATGAAACATATTTTTTAACAATGGAGAAAATTTATCAATAGTTCAGGATACAAATGTGCATCTAAGCAAAATGCATCGAGAGTACAGTAGGAGTAGAAATAACAGCCTCTGGACTCATAGTAAGTTTCACTTGATCACAACCAGGATTGTAGGTCATGAAGAGAGATCATCAGTACTTAAACCAAATTATGTTATTCGGTGAATTCAGAATCGTAGAAAAGAAAATAAAAATGCAGTAAAAGTACGCATGTTTCGAACCATTTACTAATTTACTCCGTTTACTCAGAAGCCCCACACCACCTAGTAATTATTCACCTAATGGTGCAGAATGTAGCAGCATTATTCTCAGTATAATACAACGAAACAGTTTTTTCAGTAAGTTACAACCTAGTTAATTCACCTACCCGTTGCTGGAGAATATCAGATTTTTCTAACCGCTAATGCGGTAACCGAAGAAGTGGAGGCACCCAACCGACAACCAGCTCTTCCTCGCTAATTAATGCCTTTTTGCAATATGCGCTAATTACGTTTTAAGAGAAAATTACGCTCTCCAACTCCACCATTATATGCAGGGTCTCCCTTCCCTCCGCAGCTGCAGGGGAAATGGCCAAAAGTTTCATAAGGGCGCCAACTACCTCAGTTGGCGCATTCTCCAGATAAGGAGCGTCGACGAGGGTATGCGGGATATTCCCGACTTGGTAGTTTATCAGTGATGATACAACGGTGGGCGTGAGAGGGAAATGGCGGTTTGGAGGATGGTGTGCGGGTAATGAATTTTAAAACTATCTAGGACACAGTTATTGTCTTTGTTTCTAAAACATCTAGGTATTCCGTTGGGGTTGGGAATCAATGTAATAGGTGATATCACTATTACCACTCAATTTTGAAGAAGAGTGTAATATATCTAACTATACCGAAGACACTCTTGAAGAATTCGATGAAAATGAAGATGAAAGGAAAATAGCAATAAAAATGAAATCAAGACACACATATTGAAAGACACTCGTATTAAACGAACGTGGAAAATAACTAAAGGACTGACGAGAAAAAATCCTATCGGATACAGAATGACAATAAAAGAAAAATTTGATGCAGACGAAACTATGGATCGAAAGAATCCTGGTATTGATTTCTACGAAACTCATTCTCCAGTCGTGAAACTCAAAACAATAAGATTTCTAATAGGGATAACGGCTGAGGAAAACTTAGAAATATGCCAATTCGATATCACAACCGCATACCTGAATGGAGATGTGGATGCAGAAATATATAATATATATTTCTTCATATTATGAAGAAACCTGAATCTGGATAAATATCTGCAAGAAATCCTAATAGAAGAAAGTAACAATTAAGAAATATTTGATAAGACAAAAACCGTGTTAGAAACTCTCAAGAGACCAGAAGAAAAAGTATGCCTACTGCAAAGCTCTTTGTAGGGACTGAAGCAGGCAGGTAGATGGTAATGGTTCAAAAGACTTGATTCCCAACCACAAACACTGGGTTTCGAAACATCATTTGCAGATCCTTGTCTATACGTACTTGAGGAAGGGGGGGGGGGGGGGGGACAGAACACTTCTGAAACGGTCATGTTCTATCACGCGAGTTTTCTCATTTTTCTCCCTTTTCTACGGTCATAGGAACGAAATGTCATTCTTATCAAAGAAGGCTTACACTTGGGGACAACGGACAACTTCATCACATGACACGAGTCATATGATTAAAATGAAAGGCCAATAATACCAATTAGGTGGTGTAATATAAAAATAATTATTTTAATAAACAATAATCATACTATTAGGCTCATAATGCCAATTAGGCTGTGTACTTTTTGCTCCTACTTTTGCTCCAAGTGCAAAATTTGCATTATTTGCAAAATTGGCATTATTTAATAATGCCATGAGCAGTCAAATGTGAGCTCCTAGGAGACTGCCAAATTATGCAGACCATGGTCTCCCTGATCCTGTCCTCCTTGGTGATCCAAATCCTTCCTTAGCGGTAACCATCAAAATGAGAGAATCCCGAAATAAAGACACATTAATTAATCCATGTGACCAAGATCGGTACAAGAAGCCTGACTGAGGAAACTCAGAGGAACCAACGGCTGTGCTTCGTCAGCAGTTCATTCGAAGATGAGAAAGTGAACTGCTCCAATGCGAACAAACAAAATAGAGAGATAAGTGATACAACCGTTCACCCAACATCCTGGCAGTAGGATTTCATAGAATATAATTTTATTAGCTTGGGGGAGAGAGAGGTCATGGAGAAACGAGGAAAACTGTTAGCGGCCGACACCTGTAGCTTCTTCGCTTCCCTCTTGATAATCCGATTTGAACGAGAGTTTCATTGTTTAGCCGGGTGGAAAATGTGTTCCGTCGAGCCTGCGGAACGTGGAAGGCTAAGCGTTTTGAAGAGGTGCGGTTAGAGCAAGGAAAGTTTCTTATGTCATTCACAGTTATACACATTCACTCATCAGCGCCAGCTCCACTCCCTGACCTTTTATACGAATAGATACATTGGTAATACCTCGGGAAAGTACGGTCTGTATTGAATAGAATCGGTTGAGTACTTTAAATATAAAAAGGCACAATGTAAAACGGGGTGAGCAGTTGTACATCCTACCTAGGAGTGAGCTAAGATGACGGAACGGGGGAAACGGGGCAATAACGGCGCTGCTCTGATTTGGCACTTTCAGGGAAATGGACTAATGCGGTACTTATAATGTTCTTTAATTGTACTTAAATTTACTCGTACTGGTTCTAATATTCCGGGTTTTCTAGGATCGAAATTGGGGCATGAATGGCCAGCAGCGCTGGCCTCTGTGGTCGGGCTTTGTAACTAATGGAAGGCCTTTGCACCTAACGGCTGGGAACGGGCGGGAAGTTCAAACGTACATCAAGTTTGATTTGGGTCATGATTTTTGTTGGCTGCTACCTGTTTGACCTAAGAAAAGTCCAACTCGATCTATTATGTTTGAAAATACTGCTTTATCAATTCAAGTCTGCTCAATAAGTATGACAAATCAATATTTTGAGGTACAGTCTCCAGAAGTTATCAAGCAATCTCCAATCGGTAACTATACAAATTATTTAAAATTCAACCTTTTTCAATTCAGAACTTGAAAAGGGAAGGAATATGAGCTGAAGTTTCGCTCCAGTTTTGAGCAAAGGAATGTTCGTACCGTTTTGTTGCTCACCTGACTCGAGGAAATTCAGCACTTGCTGACTCGGGAAGAGAGCCCTCGAATAAGTATCTCGGATGTTATTTGAATATAACTGGAATTTACCCAGGAAGTTCGCTGCATGTTGAGCTTCGAGTTCGTTTGTAAAGATGAGGAAAGTAATGACGTGTTCTTGATCTCCCACTCCGAATACAAATTTCATGTTGTTAGGGGTTCACCATTCTGTATAATGGGATGGAGGCCAGGATGCTTAATGAAATGCATTGTAAGGAAATTGAAGCATTCGAGATGTGGACGTATCGTCGCATACTTAAGATCCATGATAGCCAAGAAAACGGATCTCTCAATGCTACGACTAAACGAAGATAAGTTATGTTCACTGTGAAGCGCAGGAAATTAGAGTACTTCGGTTATGGGATGATTAACGACAAGTAGAAGCTGCTGCAAGTAATCATGAAAGGATTTAACTTGGAAAGCGAGGACCGGGGAGACGTAGGACATCCTGGATGAGTAATCTTCACCAGTGGTTCGGCTTGCGCTCCACATCTTTATATTATAGGCGCGGAAGTTGCCAATAGTTACAACGTTCTAGGAGGACAAGGCATGTGAAGAAGAAGAAATGAAATGAATGAATGATGTCGTTTCCTAGTTTTTCAGGATACCAGGATTTAAAACAGAGCCACCAACAAAACCTCTGAAACTGTAATGAAACTTCAAAGCTAACAAGAAGAGAACATGGAGATTCAACTTCCAAGGTTTAGAATTAGAAATAGGGTACCTAGGTTCGGCATCCAGGCCCTTGAAAGTGTTACTCTCAGCACCCGCTCTGGCCAAAAACGAGATTTGCGTTCAGCACCCAGATTACGTTGGACACCCGACACATGCGAAAACGAACTTCTACGTTCGGCACCCAGCATACCCTACTTACTCTATGTTAGTATACATATGTAGCCGCCCCCAAAGATAGTCTAGACCTATCCCGAGTAGGGATCTCCATGCCAAGCACCCTGGAAGAAGAGTCTGAGTACCATGGGTTCTCCCTAGATACTTCTTCAATCGTCAGTCGGGTTCAGGACGAGCCAGTGAACTGACCGCAAGGGGGGATTCGGCGGTCTAGAGCTATGTAATCGATTTATAATCCGTTTTGAGCCAAGTTATTGTAGAATACAGTTGTTTCTTTATACGCGAGTGCTTTATGGTCCTGACAACCAACTGGAAGAAGAGGAAATACCGGAGAATGGAATAAGAGTTATCCCATCTCCATCACATAATATTATATATATATTATAATATATTGCCGTGTTATGCGAACTCTTAGCATTACCCGGAGGATACCGCGAGGAGGTTGCTCACGTTGTCCCCCGATATCTGTGGCATGAGCCACCTCGTCAAATGAACATGAAAGGCATGCCGCTGGTCAAAAATATAAAATGTAAAATAATGTAACAAATGTAGAAGCAGAAGTAGAAGTCCACCTTCCTTAATTTTAATGCATTTGTCTATCCAACTTTGGCGTTGAACCCTTACTGGTTTTGGCCACCTCGTTGATTGAAAGGACTCGCAAGCATTAGTGGTCCTGCTCAGCTCTGACGACTGACAAGCCCATAGTTTTGGCGGGAACAGTGCGTTGTGTTGTGCGTAAGTATCGTGTACATATCCAGCAAACTAGATCTTTCCATTCGCAGAATAAATTACCTACTTCATCTGGCCTCAAATACGGCATGCCAGACACCCAGTGTAACCATTTGCCACCTTTATGCTCCTGATCCTTTTATATACCTAGCGTTACTGACAAGAAAGGAAAGGAATTCTGGCCCACTCTGAGTGCCGAACGTAAACACGCGAAAGGGCCCTTCACTCTTTTTTCTTTGACTGTGGGTGCCCAACGTAGCCCTCCTTAGAAATCCATACTTAGTGCAAATCTGAGCACCATAAGGAATTCTTGGGCAGAACATCTCAGCAGTTGCAGTTGCGTGAAACACCATTCATTCTCTCTATTATTCTTGTAACAGACGTCCATCAAACAGTATAAATTCGCGCAATGTGAAACAAATCTATGGTAGCTAATCATACTGAACCACCAAGCAATACTTGAGCTGTTCTCAATACAATATTCTAGCAGTATTCTACAAAGCGACCCAGTTTTGTCTCATCAAAAACTTGTTGACCATTCGTATGCTTTCCACAAAACTATGCTGGAGTGGAATGTCAATTTCCCCATCCTGACATCATGGAAATTGTAATGTCCCATAGTAGACCAATGTGAAGCATAACGCCGTTTATTTAAACGATATGATAATTCGAGATAGAGCTCGTGCACCATTCAACTGCCTAAATATACATTATTGAGATGACCCATCGCTATTACAGATGGGGAAACGAGCTCTTGAGTCGTCCTTGTCGACCGGCCTGAGGTATCAAATCCGCGGCCTTGAGCCGATGTGCCCCTTCTCTCAATACCTACCTGCATCTACTTGTACACACCTTACACTTATTACAGCTGGCTCGACCGCTATGTCATCTGCCCACCACCATCCTCCGCTTGTTAATTGTTTATTCAGTTTTTTACGAGACGCTCCATCACCGGTTCGGCTCGCCTCGTGCGACCCCTTCAAGGCCTGAAGCCGAGGACGACATACCGGATCGCTTTGTAATCGCGCCACTCAGCTGGTTCTCCTATGCATCAGAGCGAACTGGGATCACAATCGCCGCTACTCGGCTAAGACATGTCTACAAGGATTCCATTTGATGGAACATCACAAACCTCTTCTCTCGAGGCAACCACTCTCAAGATGTTGGAAAGCGGAGGATTTGAGTCATCCTCTCAAGTGCTTAACCCTTTCAGCCATGGCGTCCTCTGTGGAGGAAAGCCACTTTGTCAGCCCTTTGTATAGGCACAATAGTACTAATTTCCTCATATAAATATAGGGGCAAATGTAGAACTTTCATAATCGCTCTAGTTGTCTTAACTCTCCCCTAGATTTATAAGATGTTTATATGATGGGGTGGTAAATTGACCTTTCTAGACATGATTGATTTTCAATTTCTTTATTCCATCACGACGTTTCAACCCTGGATCAGGGTCCTAATCATTTGAATGTACAACAAATACAGGACGAAATTTAGTAAGGATGTATGTGACAAATTGGTGGCAAAAACGGTACTTATTGGATAATGTTCACGTAGCTACAATAATGTTTGAAGAAAATTATCGATTTGGATCGTAATTAAATTTATTTTAACGCAAATAGGATCTTATTGTATTTTTGATTATTTTTCAACCTAATTTGAAGTAATTTGTAGTGAAGTGAGTGAATATTAGTTCCAAAATTAAGAACTACTTTAATTTTCTTTCCCCCTGACGTCACCGCCGCATCGTCGTCGACTTCCGACGCCATTACCGTCGTGTGCGCTCGCCACTACAACAACCTCTCTAGCCTTTTCCAAGTTTTGAATTCAATAATTTGACTGCAGGTCGCAGTATCCTGAGTCAAAATCAATGTAGTTTCCTGGTCTCAGCACCCAATATACTTCGAAACATCCCGGAGACGGAAAAACTACAAGAAGGCGACTTTTCATCATCTGGAGGTTACTTCAACTCCTTCAAGTCTTCGGCAGCACCAAGCGAACCTTCAAAATATTCAGGTTGGATGTATCTATAGTACTAGTATGTAGTACGTACGTAACCAGTACATACTACCAATAGTCGTTCATCCTCTAGGCGAACTCTGAATCGCGGAATTCCGGACGTTGCGGATCCCCTCATCGCAGCATTCAATTTGGAATATATACGAGTGATTTAGTTATTCTATGTATTTTGAATACTTATTAGGTACAGGGAAGCTTCCTATAGGTTTTTCTTTATTTTATAATATAACCACCAGTCAGTGTGAGCTCCAATAATTTTCTTTTTAACAAAATTCTGGTGTGCAAAATTTGGTTGACTAATTTCACCTGTCACCCCTTTGCCCCAACAGATAATATGGTTGAAAATCTCAAGTTACAGTTAGAGAGTCCCCAGTCTGATGCCATCTGATGCTTAGGGCAACAAAACAGTGATCAATTCGCCCCGATATCACTTCATGCTTAGGACTTCCTCTGTTTGTACAGTGACGGAACAATTCGGTATCTCAATGAAGAGTTTACAAGACTTTCAGTACACTTCAATGAGCTGAACATACCCAAAGTCGTTGAGAACCTGAATTCGTAAGAATATGTAGTAACACCGCAGGAAGTGAAAACGCCTGCGAGAAAAACTAGGAGAAAGAAATCCTTCAACTATGCATGCGTCTTTCGCCTTTTATCCCTTTACAGCCCGAATTTCCCCATTTCCCCCGTTCTCCCCTTGACTTTCTTCACAACAGCCTCCCTTCGGAGGAAAAAACGGGGGGTTTTAATGCAATTCCATTCACTCAAGGCAGCGTAATCCAGCCCACGACCCGCGTCTTATTCAAGAATCCGTGGGTATAGCTTTTCTCCTGCAACCTGCCTCCTTCACTCTCGTCTGGAAAGCCATTTCCTATTAATCCCGGTGTTTGTATTCGAGGTCTGCTCCATCCCCGGATCCCTTCGGCTGTTGAAAAAACAATTACTGCTGCTGAACCTTGGCGTGGCGGAGTGCTTCACTTGTCGGCGATGAAACTTTGACGATCGAGCATTTTCTATTTCGTTTACTTTTTGTCAGGGAACCGAACACTTTGAAAGTTTTTTTCTACTACACGAGAGAAACACAAATAGCATACGAATCGTACATTCAACATTTGAAGACAGTTCAAGAGATACACCTCCGTCACTTCCACCAGTTACACAACCTGTACGGGCGTCCATTTGTGGACCTGTGAGGAGTTCATAAACAGTCTCCTCTCCTCTTCAATTCATCGGTGGTTTTCAACGAATTTTCAAAAAAATTATGCTTTTGCAAAATTCTCAAAATTTTTAACATCGCCTTTTTTGATTTTTTTGAACTGAAACCCGTTTTGGACGTTTTAAAACGATTCCTGAATTTTTCCAAAAATCATGGGTATTATGTGTGAGCGTGTCACTCTGGAACAATTGTTGTGCAAAAATTTCTAGTTTGTGACAAAATATTCATAATAATAAACGAAAAGACGAATTTGCTAGCGAGGATTTAACGAAATTCTGCAAAGGCTTTCAAGAATAGGATAAAAACGAGATTTTACAGTTTATTGTGGACAATGGCAACATAATCATACTAACGCATGGTTTACCAACACAATCATAGTAATGTATGGTTTTTGGAATCATACAGAATTTATGATAGAGATACAAGTTCAGAATTTGAAAAATACCTTTATTTCGAGAGTTTTCGAGCTAGGGCACTCTTGAAATTTTCAACTCTTAATTTTCACCCCTTAGAAGTGACCTACGTCAACTAAAAACTTCGCGGCACAACTAGAGCCCCAAACGGAGCCCACATACCAAATTTGAACCAAATCGGTCCAGGGTTGCTAATAAAAGTGCCGCGTACCGCGTACGGACGGAAAATTTTTAATGGGGTGTGCGCCTTCAAACAAAAATCCGGGAAAGAACACATGGATCATGTTCTTAGGAACCCTCTGATTCAGAAAAGCCAGAGAAAACAACCTACAATGTTTTCTAGAATTAGGGATTGCATTCAGAAAATTCGGCAGTTAAACCTTCCCGCCCAACCGATAATCTCGTCATCAAGAAAGAGTCGGAGAGTTGGAGATGGTCAAACGACCGCTAGGAGCGGTAAAAGCACGCACCAGCCAGTGTGGGATTTTGGTGTTTTGAAGTTGGTCCGATTGTCACACCAACGATGATTCAAGATTCCCGTTACCAGTGTTTACATTTTGTGTTCATTCATTCTTGACTTTTCTGTGTGGTCTTCTCCTTCAATCTACATTATATTGGACAGTCGAAAGAAAGTGGAAGATGGTTTTTCACAAGGAACTAGTGAGAACATACCGTTTATCGATGTAGAGATGTTACACGAGTTCTACATGGACAACCCGGATTTTAGAACGAGTGGAGAAAAAAACAGAAGGTAAGTTTTGAATTTAAACCACCATCAAGTTTGCTTGCTATTATATTGACGAACAATTATTGTTCGTATTAACTAAATTTCGATGACACGATGGTCAGTAACACCATCATAATGGTAGTTTTTGACATTTTATGTCTTTACTATGGCACATAAATGAAAAATCGTCACATTACGCGTTACGTGGAAATTTCGGATGATTTTCACGTACAACCAATCGTTCTTAGGGAAAACTAACTTCCTCATTTTCCAACCCACAAAAATCGTTCACCACTCATTGGAAAGCTCTCAATTTATTAAACATGGTTCATGGTCCCTAATATGAATGTAGGAACGGAAATGTACTGTATGCATGTACGGAATGTACTGAATGTACCTGTACGGAAAGCTGAATTATGCAAAGACATAAAATGTCGCGTACTTGTACGAAAGCTGTATCCACCGTTTGTTTATACAGGGTGTAAACGTTAAGGGAGCACCATCGGCTAGGGATCGATTTTACAACTTATCTCCAATAAAAAATGTCTCGTTGCAATTTTTGTTTGAGGCTTTTTTCGTGTTTTCTACCTTTTTCACTATAACGGTCATAGCTCCGTAAATTGATTAAATAAATTCAAATTTGATTATACCTTTAGAAAGAACATTAAATTTCCTGTCACAATAGTACAAGTCAATTTGGTAAAGAGATTTAAATGTAAAAAAATAAGCCCAAAGGCAAAAATTAGTAAGTTATTGAAAATGTTTAGTTTTTTCAATCGTTTGCTAGCCCAACTTTTAGGACTGCTGCAGGCAAATAAACGTGCATTCAGCTGGGCTAGCAAACGATAGAAAAAACTGAAAATTTTCAATAATTTACAAATTTTTGTCTTTGGTCTTATTTTTTTTTACATGTCAATTATACCTCTTTACAGAAAATTGAACTTGTACTATTATAACAGGAAATTTAATGCTCTTTCCAATGGTATAATCAAATTTGAATTTACTTAATCAATGGGGGTGCGCCTTGATTTTTTTTTAGATTTTTAATCGAAAGTAGACTACATCCTGAGAATTTTGGCACCAACCGCGACCTTCAAGCATGTGTAAATCTTTTCCTATGAATTTTTAAAGTTTCGACCGTTTATGACGTCACGCGCCCCTCTCGCCTGGACGGGACCCCCCAGCCCACTGTGACGTTATAAACGGTCGAAACTTTAAAAATTCATAAGAAAAGATTTACACACGCTAGAAGGTCGCGGTTGGTGCCAAAATTCTCAGAATGAGGTCTACCTTAGATTAAAAATAACAATAAACAGCTTTTCTGACCCAGGCGCACACCCTATTAACGGAACTATGACAGTTTTAGTGAACAAGGCGAACACGAAAAAAATCTTAAAAGTGAAATAACTCAAAAGCGAAGCCTCTAGGAAAAAAAACCTAAGAGACAATTTTAGTTAGAAATTAGTTGTAAAATCGATCCTTAGTCGATGGTGCGCTCTTAACGTTTACACCCTGTATATGATGAAACTGTCAAATTAAAAATAAATCTTCCTGAAATAAATAGAAACACTGAGCCGTGGTTATCTTTTGGATCTATTTGGCCAAGTAAGCTGATAAAAATATCTGTGTAGAGGACCACACCACTCCAACATGTTGCATGTTGGAATTGGAGCTAAAAGTAATGTGAAACTTTGTTATTAAACTATTCATAGCACAAGGCACGCCTTTTCTTTAACCTACATCAGTGTACTTGAAGTGAATCTATTTGATCTATTGCAGAGCGATGAGACTATGCAGGCGAAGCTGTAGGCTATGTCATGCTTCGCTGTGAGGGTGCAAGATGCATTGTAAAGGCGAAAGTCACCCCTGAACACCGTGTTCTATCTGAAGCGTATGATGTAGAAGTGATCTTCAATGAAACTTCCTGTGCAATAATCAGTTGCAAGTGTTTTGATTGAGCCGCCTCTGAGGGTAAGTAATATTACCTAGTTTTATCCGACAAAATGCAATGGGCGCCTTGACTTTTTTTAGATGTTTAATCGAAAGTAGACTATAGCCTGAGAATTTTGGCACCAACCGCGACCTTCTAGCGTGAGTAGATCTGTTTCTATGATTTTTCAATGTTTCTACCGTTTATGACGTCACGCGCCCCACTCGCTTGGGCGGGACCCCCCAGCCAACTGTGACGTCATAAACGGTCGAAACTTTAAAAATTCATAGGAAAAGATTTACACACGCTAGAAGGTCGCGGTTGGTCCCAAAATCCTCAGAATGAGGTCTTCCTTAGATTAAAAATAACAATAAACAGTTTTTCCTACCCAGGTACACACCCTACTTGTAAGGAAAATGGCGTTGTCGATATTCGTTGGTCTCAAACGCGTATCCCCCCCCCTTTTAAACCTTTAAACCTTTTAAATGAGAGGAGAAAGAAAACTGGGGTTGTTCACGACCGTTGTGATGTCCTAAGTTCTGTAAGCGTTAAAATCATAGAACAACAGCGTCCTTCCTTGTGACAGTAGATTCTGTACCAGTTTGGCTCAAACTCATATTATAATACCATCACTAATTGCTTTTTACTTTCAAACTGCTGCAATAAATTAGTACACAACTTTCGATTGAGCATCCATTTGCAAAGACTACAACGACCTTCGTTTGAAGTCATAATCGCTTTCAGAATAAATCAGCAGGCACCATTGGATGAAATCCAACCATTAATTTATTAATATCGAAATGACTGGGTGGTTTATAAAAACCAAACGATAGGCCATGGTGATGATAAATAATACATTTTTATTCTTTATCTATGGAAAGACAAATAGGTAATTCCAAAACTCTTAATAATATCAAAAATGTCGAGGAAAAAAAATCTAGGTGATGTTTTATAATTTTTAGGGAATTGAGGACATTTTGAAAAATTCCCTAGTTTTCCGTTCTCTCGAATCTGAAATTTTTTAGATCATTACAAAATTACAAAAATAAACAATGCTGTAAACCTCATCAAAATCTTCTGGTTAGGTATATTGTGAAAACTGTTGAGGCTGTTTTGTTTTGTAACCTGTTGGCTAGATAGGGTGGGATTGACAATAATGGAGGTCGGTTTTTTTTTTTCTTCAACTTATTGGTCTTCAATAGTACCTCATCGTATCCTTGACAAAAAATAGTGAATTTTGGGGTTCCTAACTCATGAACGCAGTAGGTATTTACAAATTTATCAGCTCTTGACGTTCATCAACTGATAAACAGAGTGAACAATTTTAATGGGATTTGTTTTTTACTATTTTGTTTTAGTATTTTTCTAGTACTATGATCACTAACGTATTTATTACATAGATTTTTATTTTGAATTTTCCAGGTGGATGTAAACACAGTCTAGCACTGTTGTCGTTCCTCGTGCAGAAAAGCTGTGCTCCTTCAGTGACTCAGACAGAATTTGTATATATATATTGTTGTGTATATATATATTTGTAATATATGATTGTAAAATGTATTGACTTTATTTCTAATTAAAAGTTTTTATAAGTAGCAAATACTAACTTTTGATCACATGATTTACTACCTTGGATTCTTTTTCTACGAACTTTTTCTTAATTGTAGCATGTGAATGGCCTCTTGTAGATATCTACCTACAGATGTCATGTACGCTAGGAAGAGTTAAGTTTAGTTGTTGAAGAAGTTTTTTCAAGTTTTTCACTTAGGTCTGCTAATGCATTGGGGTCTTTTGTATACTTCCTTACTACCTGTGGTAGATATTAACGGTTTTCAGGTACATACCTACGTATGCAGTGGGTCCTTTTGTGTAATCCTTACTATTTGAGGTAAAAATTAACGGTTTCGTTCCATCACTGACAATGGTCTTGTATGTGGGAGACTGTTAGTTCAACACTCGGGTCAGTTTTATAGATAAGCTTTCCAAATGATCTACTAATGCCATACAGTTGAATGAAATAGGTAGTTGTTGGTCACACGATGAATAGGCGTGTTGTTATTCGTTTCTTCAAGTCTCCAGTATTGGGTATGTTGACATTAGGTCAACAATCAGGTCAGTTTTTTAGATAAGCCTTCCAAATTATCCATTAATTGCACATCACAAAGTAATCTGAAGAATGTGGCTGTTAGTCACACAATGCAAGGTGTAGATATAGTATCTACCAAGTAGGTTTGTAGGTATGTAAGTAGTTGATTCTAAACTGTGACGCATATTGAGAAGTTCCTCCCCTACCTTTTCAGTTTAATTCTAGAAATCGCAATTGGGGAATCACTTGAGGAATAGAGTGGGAGTCACCATGAAGGATATGTGAGAGGGGTGCTTGTTCGTTGGAGTTGAGATGCCTACTAATTGATCCACAATAGTTCTATATTTCTCCTTATTGATTCCGATAATTATGTTGTTCAACTACCTACCTACTTTTAATTATTAGTTCCCTAATGCACCTATTATCGTCTGGATTAACACGTACCTAAACAGGGTGTCTACAGTCAAGATGGGCATAACTTCGGGGTTCAATTTTACACAATATTTCCAACAAAAAATGTACTTTATTGAGTTTTTATTGAGTAGAAATGTGTTACTTTATGCTCACTACCATATCTACGAAATTGAATAAACGTTTACTTCAAATGTCAATATAATAAATTATGCAAAAGTCAGTACATGTGCCTGTAGCACTCACGATACAGAGATAACAGGTAACAAGAGACTGGTAACTCATGTTCATAGGCGATTACAAATTAGATTCGTTGTCACATTTCATTTCTATAGCTGCAGCCACGACAATGCAGTGGTCAACAAGCCGAACCAGTTGCCTATCAATCCTTGCATGGGGCCCAAGAAAATGGAATTCCCTTATTCGTGATATAAGGCGTTCTATGTGAATTCGAGTAGCGGCTATGCGTCTTCGAAGTGATTCTGAAAAACCATAAAACTCGTGTTAATATAATAATTATCTTTAATTATTTTTTAAATCTTACAAAAAAAGGTTCCTAATGGTTTACTTTTGGCTGGATTCGATCAATTATTTGCTCATTGGAATGAGTAGCCTACATTGCTTGGAATCTCAAATTATTGTACATCAACTTGTCATATTAGTTTCACACACTTAGAATTGAGAACACGAGAAAGAAACCACAATCTTCAATCCACTCATCTCATTTCAGTTCAGGCCGCTGTTGTATCCGTTGCTATAGTTATGACATTATTATACCAATACCAGGTCTCCCCCCGAATCCTGTTTTCTCTTCAACATTTCTCTCAAACACCAGCTGCGGCAATGAGCTTTGTCTTGTCACCATGGAGTAGGTGATTAAGGTATGATTCAAAATATTGCTGTAGGGGACTAGTAATTTTAAGTTATGGGAATTAAAAAACCTTGGTGAGGGCTTCTCAAGAAGGTGCAACCCAACATATATCCCACTGGTTAAACTAACCAAAAACGTAATGTTGAAATTGTTGCGAACAGCTCATTACTAAATGAACTTGGCCGAAACAACATAACCAAAAGACACATGAATGAATTAATTGCATACCATCAGTTGATTGGGAGACGTCTTTCATTTCGTCAGGATCAGTAGTACTAAAAAGAAGTTGTTTACGTCTCACATTGGAGGTTGAAGGCTGCTCTCTCTTACAACTTCTTCGGGTTTTTTGAAGTGATTCTGAAAAACCATAAAATCCGTGTTAATTGAATAATTATCTTCAATTATTTTTTTAATCTTAAGAAAAATGCAGCAAATTATTACACAATGGTTTATTATTTTTCTATACAGATCACTAGTCTGCAAAGAACATGGCTTTGCCACTGTTACAATCAACCAACATGAAGAAAAACATCGATCGCATTTTGGTCGACTAAAATTTGAACGGAGATTAGGCCTCTTTTGCGATTCACACTCGTGTTTCTGATTTATCGTAAGTACAACCCTTAAGTTCTCGTAGGGAACGAACGGTTTGTCCTACAGGGCTCCGCGTGGTCTCTAAAAATTCAATAAAATCTTAAATTGATAGAAAACCAATACCTTTATATCAAATTTTTTTGAGTTAGGGCATTTTCAAAATTTCAACCCTTACAAGTGACCTACTTCAACCAAAAGCTTCGGGACACAACTAGACCCCAAATGGAGCCTACATACCAAATTTAATCAAAATCGGTCAATGCTAAGTGGGGAAAGTACGGCGGACGGACGGCCAAATTTTTATTCGATTTTTGGATTCTACGTACCTTGAAACGTAAACTAACAAATTTTGAGGGGGGGTTAAAATTTTTTCTCTTGGTCGACTCCAAAGGTTCATTATTGAAAATAATGAACCAAAAGGTTCTTAATGGTTTCCTATTGGCATGGCTTCAACCAATTATTGGCTCATTGGAATGAGTAGCCTACATTGCTTGGAATCTCAAATTATTGTACATCAACTTGTCATATTAGTTTCACACACTTAGAATTGAGAACACGAGAATAAATGACAATCCACTCACTCATCACTTCGATTTTCCTCTTTTCGGCTGAGTCACTGAGTTGCCTGGGCACAGCTATTCTCTTCCTGGGTGAACAAATGGGTAACTTCTTCTGGCTTCAGCTGCACTTTACATCCTACCATCTCGTAAAACTGCCAATTGGTAGAATCATTCTCAAGCTAGAAACAAAAAAAATAATCATAATAATAATAAATAAATGATTGAATAAAACAAGGTTTTGAGACATACCTATCGTTACAGTAACTGATTTTTGACATATAGGAACATAACGATGAGTACTTAGTTACTGTCCAGGCTAAATGATTTGTATAAAACACATTAATAGTACTCATAAACATTATAATAATTATTGATGTTAGGTTTACTGGTCTAATGGTTCTGAGAATAAAGGAGCCCAAATAAAAGCTCAGTTAACACTGTAAATTTTGTCAGCATAAAAATGTACCTACTACCAACCAAATGAAATCTATATCGAAAATATTCTAAAGCACCACAAGGACGTCGATATACATGTACCTAAACAATATCATAAATATAACCGAACTGAACAAGAGTAATGAGGAAAGTGATAACCCCTTTTCCCTCAACACTAGCGGTCACACATGTACACACGTCATGATTAACTAGACGGTTCACCAGTTCATTTATTACTGTAACTGAATTTGGTTAAATTGAAGAAACAGTGCAGTCCTAGTAGGTTTAGGAACGTGAACAACGATTGAAAGGAAAAGATTTTTGACGAACAAAATGTGTAACGAAGTTTTGTTACAACTACCGTAGGCACTTACTTACCCACGTACTGCATTGAGACCTCGGGGGAATCAACACCAATCAATGCCACATTTTTTAGATAGAATACACTTCAATAAAGTAAATTGTAAATAACATTAGGTACTCACGTCAAAATGAAGTTCACAGCAGTATAAATGAGAAGATACCAATTTTGTGATCGATGCTGCATCGAACCAACTATGTCTTCGAACTTTTTGAAGGGGCACTGAAAGCATTACTAATTCCGCATCGGACGAACCACTACAACCCGGAATGAAACACTTCTTTACTTTATCACTTCCGTAAATTTTCTTTTCGCTGCTCATAGTAAAATATTTGAGAGAAGTGAAACAACAAACAACTTGTTTGAAACAAATACGAAAACGGAGCAATATGATCGGTTGAGGGGGGGGGGGTGAAGGGAAGCCTTCCTCGCGGTTATGACGGGGGAGAAATGGGTGGGCGTACGGTAATTGACGGGAATTTTTGGTTGAGATGGATTTTCGCGATGTTGGCTATCGCGCGACAGCCAGCCAATCACATTCCCGACCGATTTTGTCGTGGCGTTTCCCGGGTTTTATGAACTGATAATTTTCTTTACCCCCTGTAATTTTTTGGGGGCTCTATTTTTGTGTAGGAACCAAATTTTGTTTCTTTTCAAGGCATTTTCTTTGAGAAAAAAAAATAAAAAAAATAGGGGCGCACACCCCATTCGATTTTCGGATTCTACGTACCTTGAAACGTAAAACATCAAATTTTGAGAGGGTTTAAAAATTTTCTTTTTCTTGCTCGATTCCAATGGCTTATTATTGAAAATAATACACCAAAATTGTCCAAAAGTTGTAATGTTGTATATGTATAATGGAAACCTGCGTATGTTCGTTGAAGTCGGTCAAAAATGCAATTTCTGAGTAGGTATCCAATGAATTCATGGAGATCAGTAAAACATGAATATGGATTCATAAAATCATCAAAACATACCCTAGGCTAGCGGTATACCGAAAATTGGGAGGAAAATCAACAAGTGAACTCAATGCGTTCGGGGTGACTAAGAGAGTACTTTTTGAGGTTTTAGAAAACAAAAATGGGAACTTTGAAAATGCATTCTTCAACTAATGATGCACAAATGAAATCTTTTTCAAGTGGTAATTTGCATTTCGGTGATTTCTGAAGAATTTTGATCTCAAGTGGTTCAATTAGTGATCAATTTCTTGAACTATCCCATTTTTTTTTTTAATTTTTAGCAGAATTTCTGCCTAATGGTGCTGTAAGGGATAAATACTCATACTTGATTTTTATTGTTTTGATTCTACCTCATTTTGATTGACATTGAGTTTCGTTGAGTGAACGCTCGTATCAGTACAATTGGGGGACGCCACTGTTAAAAATCTAGAGGAAAAGGAGAAATTAACGAATTCTCTCTTCATATTTGATGACATGTGCTTAATATTGCACTGATTTTGAAATCTTTCCATAATATGTCGAATTGCTCACTGAATCGTCGTGCAACTCGATCCGTGGTTTCGATATTTCGCAGAAAAAAACCGGTCACGAGGGCGAATCGAAACGACTTCGGTAAGATCCAAACCACTGAATCGAATCATGACATGATCTCCAAGCAGGTTTGTACTCCTCAGATGCTTCAACATCCACTTTTTCCGTAGCCTCTTGCGGCTGTCACGGTCGTAACCTCATCATCGGACCCCTGCTTTTCTCCCTGCAATCAACAGTAATGTCGGACCAACTCGTGGCTGGTGATGATCGTGCTGTTCTGTGGAAGTCTGTTGTAGGCGTACCTCGCTGGTTCGACACGGTTGCTCGACTCTCGTTTTTTACCTCAGATGCACCTCTCTTACGGTCAACTCGCTCGAGAGGGAAATTCGTTCTCTTCTCGTTTTTTGTGTACAAAATCGAGCTTCCCTCGAGAAGGTTCGAGACACAAAGGAATTGAAGTTGTCTCTCAGGATTTCAGATTGAAGGCCTAGGCCGCCTCTCATTACTTCCACTTCTTCGGAATTGAGCTCGGAAGATCAACATACTCCACCTCCATCTCACTAATTTAGTTCTAGGTATTCTTAATAGTGATTGTAAACCCATAGAGTACCGGTTTTTATGATAGTGTGGAGGGTTTCTTCGGGTGTTACTTGTGCAGAATAACCGCATTCCGGCCCTAATTTGACTACAAAACTTTTTTAAGCTCTTCCTGGCACTTTTTCCGGCAGAATTTTGTAAGCTCTTTCTTGCAATTTTTTATTGGCATCGCAAAATTGCATCCAGCCGTTACAATACATCAATGTAACTGGAAATGATGAATTATCAATTAGGCACTAATTAAATAATTTATACTTGAAAACGGTGCTTCGGCACTTCATCGCAATTTTAAAATATCTCTTGTTACAAGATTTTTACTTATACTCGTATAAGGCCGCATAAATCATGATGTTTTCAGCGAGGGCGGTGTCTAAATTGAAGAGGTTGGTGGTATTATGAGAGATTGTCTCCCAATAGTATTGGGAGTATTGAGTCAATACTGTACTCCGATTGCTATATTGTTTTCTGGCACTTGCTTTCAACTTTGGAAATTTAGGAGAGATACGTTCTAGGCTTTTTTCAAAAACATGTAACAAAAAAAAAAAAGACAAAGACAAAGGTATGGGAGGTAACATTTTCTTTCGAATACGTATAGGCAGGTACCATGGAAATAACGTGAGAAAGGGGGATTAAGGAGGCTCCGAAATCAATAATTCTTTTTGGTTTATTATTTTCAATAATAAAACTTTGGAATCGACTAAGAAAACATTTTTTTTAACCCCCCCCCCCCCCCTCAAAATTTGTTGGTTAATGTAAATTTGGCCGTCAGTCCGCGGCATTTTCCCCACTTAGCATTGACCGATTTTGATGAAATTTGGTATGTAGGCTCCTTTGGGGTCTAGTTGTGCCCCGAAGATTTTGGTTGATGTAGGTCACTTCTAAGGGTTGGTAAATAAGGTTAGAAATTTCGAAAACGCCCTAACTCAAAAACTGTTGATATAAAGGTATCGTTTTTCCATCAATTTAAGATAGAATAGAATTTTTAGAATTTTTTGATACCACGCGGAGCCCTGTAGGACAAACATTTCGATCCCTACGAGAATTTAAGGGTAGGACGTACGATAAATCAGAAACACGAGTGTGAATCGCAAAAGAGGCCTAATCTCCGATCAAATGTTAGCTGACCGAAATGCGATCGATGTTTTTCTTCATGTAGGTTGGTGGTAACAATGGCAAAGCCGTGTTCTTTGCAAACTAGTGATCTATACAGAAAAATAATAAACCT
The DNA here is from genome assembly GCA_009739505.2 of Apolygus lucorum. Taxonomy (NCBI): domain Eukaryota; kingdom Metazoa; phylum Arthropoda; class Insecta; order Hemiptera; family Miridae; genus Apolygus; species Apolygus lucorum. The sequence continues at coordinate 40,904,182 of CM019182.2, forward strand.
TTGTGTAATAATTTGCAGCGTTTTTTAAATGGTTTTCGACTTTTTTTGTAAATTTGAGTGAGAACCGGAATGAGAATATGGGTTGGTTGGTGCCCTCCCCTCATGAATGACTGCCATTGAGTGAGATAACTGTTTGTCTTTGTTAAGGAGGAGAATTAAGGAGGAGTTTGTCCACGGTAGGAGAATTTCCTTGATCTCTTTTTGACTAGTGTAATACTGGTTTGCGAACAGCTTCTGTTGCCTGAGTTGGTTTATCGTATTTTTCAGGCCCTGTTGAAGGAAATATATTTTCCGATAGCAAGGCGATAACGGCGTTTTTCTGATTCGAGGGGGGATTGAAAATTACTCGGTAAATACGAGTACGTCATAAAATGAAATCGTATTTTGTCTGTACATTGATTACTAGCAAGAAGGGGAGGTATTGAGTATCCACGTAACTTGTATTGAGTGAAAATCACAGTATCAAAGGATTCAAGAGAGATTAAGTTGTGAATTCTCAGGAAAGAGAGAGAAAATGTTGAGGGGAATTTCACGGAGGTTTGCGACCAGTCGTTCTGAACGTCCACCTGCCGCCACTCGGTATTCAATTGTGTGCAGTTCCTGCCGCTAACGACGGCCTGGCCGAAGGCAGACTTCACTTAGACTGCCTCGGTTAGAAAGAATCTTTTGTACTCTTCGACTCAACTCGGGATCCCTAATTGAGCGTAATTTTTCTGAAGCTATTCACAACAACACTCAACTGATTACACAACCTGCCAATTGCTCAACAGAAAAAGGCCCGCCGTGTGGGTGTGGCGCATAGCTTTCTTGTAGCATGGAACATTCGATCCTTCAAGGGAAACATCGGTGGGCCAGTCCGCAAAACCAAAAAAATTCAAGTAAGGCTAGCAGACATCAGAGCTGTTAGAATATGAATTGCAATTACCATTACTTATTCCTATTAGTTCAGGGAGAAAGTAAATACAATTACCATTACCCATTCCAGTAATGGGAATGGTTTTTTCAATTACTTAATCCAATGCCATGTAATGAACCTCTCCATCTACCCATTCCCATTGCAGAAGTTTTATGAAATGTTGCATTTACTTGCTAGCAGAATTGGGTAAAATCATACTACTGAATTTGATTAACATTTTTATTCACAGGAAAATGTTTCCATGATTATTATTAATATTAAATTCGTATTCACACACTAAAAATAGGAATAAAATCATAATCACGGAGTATGATTAGGAGTACATTCTTAACCACCGGTAATCTGTGATTAATCACAGGAATATTACGATTAAAATTATATTCACGCACTATAAGTATGATTACAGCCATAATCACAGGAAATTTTTGTTTAAACATAGGAATAATAGGATTAATCATTAAAAATTTTGATTAATCACAATTTTCCTTGATAAATTTCAGAATTCTATTATTAATCACAATTTTCCCGAGATTAGTCACAATTTTCCCCATAACTAATGGCAAATCTTATGATTTATTACAAGTTTCCCATGATTAATCACAGAATGCTATGATTAATCACAATTTTTCCATGATTAATCAAAAATTTTCCAAAATTATTCAAAAAATCTTATATTTAATCTTAATTTTTCCCATAATCAATCACAGAATCCTATAATTATACACAAATTTTTCCATACCACTTCCCAAATTTTCCCATAAATAATCACAGAATCCTATAATTCAACACAATTTCTCACAATTAATCACACTTCTATAATTAATCACAATTTTCCCGAGATTAGTCACAATTTTCCCCATATCTATTTATCTATATCTATAACTTATGATTTATTACAAGTTTCCCATGATTAATCACAGAATGCTATAATTAATCACAATTTTTCCATAATTAATCACAATTTTTCCTAAATTAATCACAATTTTTCCTAAATCAATCACAGAATTCTATAATTAATCTCAATTTTCTCCATAATCAATCACAGAATCCTATAACTAATCACCATTTTCCCTTAATTAATCACAAAATCCTATAATTAATTACAATTTTTCCCTTAATTAATCACAATTTTCCCCATAATCAATCACAGAATCCCATATTTACTTACAACTTTCCCATAATTAATCACAGAATTCTATAATTAATAACAATTTTCCCATAATTACTCACAGAATCCTATAATTAATCACAATTTCCCATGATTAATTACAATTTTTTAAAATGATTAATCCTATTATTCCCGTGATTAATCATAGATATTTTTCCGAAAAATACACAAATGTACCTTTTTTTATTTTTACCTATTATTGAGTATTTTCCTACTTTAATGTTCAAACATTTTAGAACTTTTGTAAAATGCAAAAAAAAACATTTAAAATTAAATTTAAATAATTTTAAATTTGCGCAAATATAAAAAAGAAAACTTTACTGCGCGTCCGCGTTGCGGACGTCATCAGCTGTCTTCCAAAGGGAAGATCAGAATTTGTTCTGATGATTTCGCTCATGGCTTCCCATTACCATTGGTTGGTACGAGGGGGCGAAGAACGCACGAACGCCGGCGGCGGGACTCGAACCCACGACCCCCGCAGAAGTCGGTCCGAATCCTACCACCAAAGAAAGCACGACCACGGCCACACCGGATCGCCTATTTTAGGGATAGTGTAGGTTGGCGTGAAAATGAACCCCTGTGAGGGTGTTGCAAAGTACTTACAAATTGATGTTCAGAGAATTGTCAATTCAAGCACTTTCTACCATGGATTGCAAGTATTTCATTCTGTAGAAGCAAAACAACCCTAGAAATTAGCGACGGTTTTCGTAAATTAGTAGTTAGTCAAATCTGATGGGAGCAGGCATTTCAGCTATTTGGCCTTCCTGTATGGTTTGATGTGTTCAAATGTAGACAGAACATTATGAAAGTCGTAATCATAACGGTTCAGTTTATTCGAGCCGATGAATGGGCGTAGCTGCTGCATCTACACTATAAAAATAGGCTTAGGAGGGCGACCCTGCACCATTCAAGTTTGGCTTGTCAGGACGTTGTTGTACTCGACGGAAATAGCATTTCAAAAATACTCAGACTCGATGAACGTCGAAAAACCCAGTTAATTTCGTGGGGCGGAGGGAACGTTTGAAATAGACCGTGTGTCGGTGTGTGTATCGTATTATCCGTGAGGATTCCCCGAGCACTTGGATGAAGGAATGACGCTTAATACCTTGAAGTAACTTTAGGATGACCGATTTTTAAGCTTTTGGCAACACTGTTCGCCCACTTCTAGGCCTAAACCGATATTTTGCGATTGTTTAAGAAAACTCGGGAAAAAACAACGATTTCGGAGATAATATGAGATCTGACCCACCTCCACCATACATAGAAGACAGCAAAGGTAAGTTTCATGAACTCGTTCAGATACCTTATTAACATGGACACTTATCTACTTATGTTCAAGAGCAGAGGCCGCTCCTGCCACGAAACTCAGGAGGTGCACAGAGACCAGGAGAGGCTATAGAGAAGATATGAGTATCAGAAGGTCTGCAGAACGGTTAAGTACCCAACCAAATATAAGGGATATCAAAGAGTTAGCTAATGAGAGGGTATTCTACGAAGTGGGTGTAGCACATAGCTTCCTCGTCATCCATAATATAGTTGGATAGGTAATGGTATACAGGGTGTCTACCATTTGGATGGACCAAACTTCAAGGATCGATTCTACAACTCATTTGCAACAAAAAATGTCTCTTAGCAATTTTTTCTTAACCCACTCAAAATTCTTTTTTTTCCACTTACACACACCGTTGGGCAGAGCGTTAAATTTTCTATCCATTTAGTGGGAAACCCAGTTTCTTAAAGCCATTTGTAAAAGTAAAAAAATAAATCAAAGTCAACATTTATAATTTTTTTCGAAAATCGCCATTTTTCAGGCTAACGATTCCTCCGTAAAAAATCCCGCTATCGTGGTTCACTCAACGGGAAAAACTACCCCAAGATCTCACCTTTCCAACGGTATGTCAGTTTCAAGGTTTAAAAGGAAAGTTTCTTTGAAAAAATTGAGTTTTATGCGAAAAAACGTGCTTCTTAAGGCATATTCCGCTAGAGAGTCGACCAAGTATTAATGCCTTCACTTTTCAAGGATTCCAATAAAAAGTCCACTGAATTAAATTTCCACTCGTATTTTACGTTTTGGACCTTCCTGAACAAGTTTGGCACCGTGTCTGTCTATCTGACAGTCGGTCTGTCTGTCTGAAAGTCCTTGTAGATGGCAAAAGCAATACGAAGCTACTGTCCGATTTCGATGTAGTTTTCGGCGATGTTCTCTATGTAAATCAAAGTCAAAGCATTAAATTTTCTAAATCAAATTCAAAAATTTTAATTTTCTTTAGAAATTACCATTTTTTAGGTTTATTGTTAACCTGGAATAAGTTGTGCTATCGTGGGCCACTCAACGGAAAAACCGCTCATTCTGATTTTAAAAATGGAACTAAAATAAAATTAAAGAACAATTAGCAGAAAAAAATTGTAATTGTAACGTTGGTAGAAAGTGTTGGTAGGTACAATGAAGGACACTCATCATCGGGGTGGAAAGTCAATAATGGTAAAAAAAAAGTATTATTGTCAATGAAACTCTTCAAGTTATTCTTCTGCTACAAAAAGTTCATTTCATGATATTTATTCTAATTAAACGAAAAACTGATTCTTATCGTAGAAAAGATGCGATCCCGGGGTAGTTTTGGCCATTGAGTGGCCCCACGATAGCGCTACTTATTAGGGGCAAACAATAAAACAATTTTGAGTTAACTTTTTTTTCTTGCCCGATTCCAAAGGCTTGTTATGGAAAATAATAAACCGAAAAATAGTAATTCCTATTTTTTTTTTAATTAAAATTTTTGAATTTGATTTTGAAAATTTAATGCTTTGACTTTGATTTACGTGGAGAACATCGCCTAAAATTATATCGGAATCGGACAGTATCTTCGTATTGCTTTTGCCATCTACAAGGACTTTCAGACAGACAGACCGACTGTCAGATGGACAGACACGGTACCAAACTTGTTCAGGAAGGTCCAAAACGTAAAATACGAGTAGAAATGTAATTTGGTGGACTTTTTATTGCAATCCTTGAAAAGTGAAGGCAATAATACTTGGTCGACTCTCTAGCTGAATATGCCTAAAGAAGCACGTTTTTTCGCATAAAACTCAATTTTTTCAAAGAAACTTTCCTCTTAAACGTTGAAACTGACATATCGTTGGAAAGGTGAGATCTTGGGGTAGTTTTTCCCATTGAGTGCACCACGATAGCGGTATTTTTTACGGAGGAATCGTTAGCCTGAAAAATGGCGATTTTCGAAAAAAATTATAAATGTTGACTTTGTTTATTTTTTTTTACTTTTACAAATGGCTTTATGAAACTGGGGTTCCCACTAAATGGATAGAAAATTTAACGCTCTGCCCAACGGTGTACTCAGATCCGAAGTAGCATGAGAAATAAGGGAGTTATGACCATTTTAGTGCTGCAAGGTCGAAAATACGAATAAAAACTTCAAAGTGGAAAAAAAAAGAATTTTGAGTGGGTTAAGAAAAAATTGCTAGGAGACATTTTTTGTTGCAAATTAGTTGTAGAATCGATCCTTGAAGTTTGGTCCATCCAAATGGTAGACACCCTGTATAAGATCATCAGAACTGCACAGTGCCCTACCAAATATGAGGGATATAGTACTGTTAGTTGATGAGTGAGTAGTCTACTAACTGGGTGTAGCACATAGCTTCCTCCTCATCCATAATATAGTTGGGATCGTAAGAACTACATAGTGCCTTACAAATTATGAAGGATATAGTGCAGTTAGGTGTGTGTTAAGTGGGTGTTCTACCAAGGGGTGTTGTAGCACATAGCTTCCGTCATCCATAATATAGTTGGTTGAGTAGTGGATCTTTAATTGGGTAGTCAGAATTACCAAATACCTATCATATATGAGGAAAGTCGAACAGTTAAGGGATTAGAGAGTAGTTTGCTAAGTAGGAAAGTGACCCATATACCTCTTGGAAACCGATCTACAGTACGGAAACTCATCTATACAAATGGAAATTGAATTGAAATTTTCCAAAATTTGACAAATTTCAAATTGTTTGTGCTTTTTGAACTCTTCGATAGATGCTCGACAACAAGGAGAGGGGTTTCGATTAATATTGATGCTGCAATGATACAAAACATTCAAAGAGGGAGTTACACTGTTTTTAGAAATTTTGGAAAAAAATCGATGTTTTTTGACTGCCAATTGCGATCGTTGAACAATTCTTAATTTGAAGTTCGACCAGTTCATTCGACGCGGAATTTAATGATCTTTCATTATGTATAAAGTGAATATTTCGCTTGGACGCCTTCGTCAGACGTAAAAACAGAAAAACTGAAAAATGTCCGAAAATTTCGTGGTTTTTAGCCCACCAAAAGTTTTCCCAAGGGGTTTCGAGGTCGAAAACTCGGTTTCTCCGTACTCACACAATACCAAACGATCCTAGGAAAAAATATCTCTTGTTCCATTTTTTGCAAGCTCGGACCCCTCTATTTACTGGGCTAGAAGCGAAAGTCCCTGTTCCGCCTCGTATTATATTTTCTACTAAGATTTAAGCTGCACTGAAATATCAGTGAATTATTCTGCGGTGGTAAGGGAAGTAGTGTTATTTTAAGAAAGTAGTGCGGCTGAAGGCTGTTCCATTTCGCTTCTTCCTTCAGTTTCGAACTGTTTGACGGTTAATCAACGGAGACGGACGAAAACCGAAGGGGTTAACGGCCGGAAGGCGGCTCGAAGGCAATCAGACTGCTGACGTCAGCGCGGTGATTACCGCCCTCCGACCGCCACACTGAAACCTCCATCCTCTACAGCTGAATCCACCCTCTTCCACAACTGAATCTCATCGTACGTTGGATTATACCCCTTCCACCCAGTGGAGGGGGAAAAGCAATCTGCAAACGTTATGATAACCTATCAATCCCACTTCCTCCTCAACTGTTCGTTACCCCTAAGCGATTACTCCGGAGTTCATGCCGTTACTCAGACGTCCGCGCCATAACTCCCGTCATTACTCCGGCTTTCGGCTCACTAATCTTACTTTCCTAACTCCAACCTAAGAACAAAACGGAAAGTATTGCTGTCAGTGAATAATCTCTTACTTTATAGACTTACTAGGTTATTATACACTCAGTTATTCAAAAGTCCATTCATGCAGCGTGAGTTGATGAGCGAATTTTCAAAAAAATCGTACCTATATGAGAGAGTAGTCAGTCTTGAGGGTGTGGCACATAGCACGAAACGTTAAAAGTAAACAATCAACATTAATCATCAGTTAAACCTTTTTGAAAAAACTCGAGAAATACTCTCCTCGTCTCCCCGTCTACAATCAACCAATCAATCATAATATATTATAATATAATGCGTACCTACCTTTAGGTTTTTACAATAAGAATATTATTCTTATTGTAAAAACCTAAAGGTAGGTACGACAATCGTCAACAAGAAGAACAGCAATAAATTACTTGTTGGTTGGTAGGGAGGGACCGTTTCCATAGTTTGGGTGATTATTTTGAAGTCTTGTTCTTGGTTACATAATGAATGTATGTAGCTTCATTTTTACGTCAATTATTTATCTAACTAGCTATCTTCCAACAGCATTTAAACTCTTGTATACCAACCTATGTATCTATTGCACTCCAACCATGTAACTGTCTTCACCGGGTCACCCCAGTCCTCCCGCCATAAAAAGGGGATTTTTCAGTGTACCTTTTCTCAGCCTCCCGTCGACGGATCGAGAAGATTTTTACTTCCTCACTACCGAAGGTAGGGAAGCTTTGTATTCGTGAAAGAAGTGAAAAAAAAATGTCCTGCAAAATCAAAATTTCCACTTGTTTTTTGCGTTTTAGAGCTTCCCGAACAATTTTGGTTCCGTGTCTGTCTGTCTGTCTGTCTGTCTGTCGGTCTGTCGGTCTGTCTGTGGTCAATCCTTGTCCCGGGCAAAACTATACTAACCTGTGGTCCGATTTTGATGAAATTTTCAGGGATTGTGCGGGTTAGGTCCTAGACGGTCCCCTATCAATTTCAGCACCTTCGGACCAATAGGAGCGAGTGCGCATGCGCAAACGTGAATTTCCTGGAACCTCGGTTTCTCGGTTTCTAATGAACCGATTTTGCTCAAATTTGGAGGTTAGTTAGGGACTAACTTCTAAGAGACACCCTATAAGTTTCAATCAAATTGGTCGAGCAATAGCCGCTGCGCATGCGCGAACTGTAAATTTATTGTTACAACCAAAACTCCGCAACTATTCAACCAATTTCGATGAAATTTTCAGGGATTGTGTGGGTTAGGTCTTAGACGGTGGACCGCTAAATAAAGAATCATAATTTTTTCGCCAACTGATTCTATACGTCCATGTTACAATGAGTGAGGAAGCTATACTGCCCACCCAACTTGGCAGACTTTTTTTAAATATCTTCTATGAATCCTACTTTATTACGTACCATATGCTTTTCTTTCTACTTGTTTTTTTTTTTTTTTTTTTTTTTCTACAGCCAAACGCAAAAAAGCCATTTTTTTAGTACGATTAAAGTGAGCTTTAGCCCTGTTACGTTTTGAATTTCGCTAAAAACGTATGATATATCATTAATTACATCCTACAGAACATAATAAAACATAACAGAACATATATACATACAGAACATAATTAAAAAAACCTCACGTCGATTGGTTCATCAATTGCTTTAGAAAGGTACACTTTACTTTGCTTCCTCACTACCGAAGGTAGGGAAGCTTTGTATTCGTGAAAGAAGTGAAAAAAAAAAATGTCCTCCAAAATCAAAATTTCCACTTGCTTTTTGCGTTTTAGAGCTTCCCGAACAATTTTGGTTCCGTGTCTGTCTGTCTGTCTGTCTGTCGGTCTGTCGGTCTGTCGGTCTGTCTGTGGTAAATCCTTGTCCCGGGCAAAACTATACTAACCTGTGGTCCGATTTTGATGAAATTTTCAGGGATTGTGCGGGTTAGGTCCTAGACGGTCCCCTATAAATTTCAGCACCTTCGGATCAGCTGAGTGAGCTCCAAGGCCATTTTCTCTCCTGTTGAACGCAGGAAGCTGAAATTTGAGAGGCAGGGTCAATGGAGAATGCTGAAGGTGCCTGAGTGGTCACTGATCAGCTGAGTGAGCTCCAAGGCCATTTCCTCTCCTGTTTTTCGCCAACTGATTCTATACGTCCATGTTACAATGAGTGAGGAAGCTATACTGCCCACCCAACTTGGCAGACGTTTTTTTTACAGGAGAGGCGAAAAACTGAAGACGCCTGAAGACTGTTCCTGTCTTCGCGTTGGTTGACGTTTCTGTTTTCGTGCTACACTACAGTAACATTTTGATTCCCCTGTCCTTGGTTATTGTTTGGCAGGTAATCATGAGCTCAGACACAATTAGTCGATATGAACAAGAACGGGCGAAAGAAAAAGAAGAAGATCTCATTGCGCAAGAGTGCCTTCCGTAGTGTCCCGTGAGCTCTGCCCCTTGTGTTGTCGAGAGTATTTTCTAGTACTTTTCTAGTTGACGGGTTTGCTTTTTAAAAATAGGGCGATGCCATGCTCGTGTTTATAAAAAAAAGAAACCACCAGGACGATGGTTATCGAAAAATGATGATCCTTCGACCTCTATCTCAACACCTCATACTTCCACGACTTCTGTATCGTCCTTTCCAAGCTGTAAAAAGAAACTTAGAGGTAAGAATTATGATGAATATGCGTCGGTTGTTGAATTTTGCTGAGGAAGAGGACGACGATCTAGCCTATTTTGAGCCCTGACGCTCGACTTTGACGTGAGTTTTCACGAACTTCTAACACGCAAAATTAAAAAAATCAAATATATTCTTGTTCAGAAACTAATTAACTATTTTTTGAGACTTTAAAGAAAAAACATTTTTTGCTTCCGAGTCTACCAAGGTAGCGGCTTTGTTAGCTTTGTTTTCACTTTTCAAGGTCGAAAAAAAAAAGTTCTCCAAAATCAAAATTTTCACTCGCGTTTTATTTTTTTACTTTTTCGACTTTCCGGTCCCCTTAACAGTGTCCTGTACGGCCAAAGCATGCTACACGGAATAAATTTCCTAAACCGACGAAACGCCGCTCTATTTCCTCCCCTCACCCAGAAACATTGAAGAAGTGAGGCTCTCTACCGTGAATTTCACAATTTGTTGCAGACAATTTTGATGATATTTTAGAGTTAGCAATATCTCTTACCCGATGAAGTTGACTTTACACAGTAGACTTCTGCTTCAGCCTTCCTGTGACTGTTTGAAACATTTATAACAACTATCTACGCTTGCAGTAGGAAACTATGCGTGTATCTCTGTATTAATACCAATGTATGGAGAGGCAGATCTGGCCCAGGCTCGTCCGGGGCTGCGAACCAGCTAATCTCCACCAGTTAATATTGTTGTTATCAATTGTTGTACGAGCTGTCAGATATGCACCGCTGATATCCGCAGATTACCCGCTTGTCAACCTCCTGGTCTCCTTGTCAACTACCACACCACCCGAGCCCCCCCCCCCCTTACAGTGTTAATTGAAACGTTTGCTATAGTCATGTTCATGTTAACACGCGTCGCCTAATTATTAATCAGTTATTAACAATTACGTAACCCTGCTGGGGTCGGGATGTCGTTGCCAGGTCACTTTCCCCGATAGAGCGATTGAAGAAGATTACAACTTCGTAGGTCATTCTGAGAGGGGGGGAGGGAAGTCATGTGAAGATTTCATTGATATTCGATTTATATGGGTCAGGAGTCACAAGGACATCGAGGGCAACGATATGATAGACTTAACTGAAGTGATAGACTTTTGGGGAAAATAGAACTAATTTCTAAGTTGACGTTCGATAGACTAGCTACCTAATACGTCAAATTTCTTAACAGCAATATTCAGCACCATGTTGATTAGACGTAGTTTTCCTCATCGATTCTCAATTCTCCATGCCCATCATTGCGTTCCCTGGCACTAGAGGATCCAAGGCAATGAGGAGCCTGATAATCTGGTGAAACGAGAAAACGATGTGCCTTCTAACGATGGACTAGCTACCTAACACGTCAAATTTCTAACAGCAATATTTAGCACCATGTTGATTAGACGCAGTTTTTCTATTCGATTCTCAATTCTCCATGCCCATCATTGAGTTCCCTGGCACTAGAGGATCCAAGGCAATGAGGAGCCTGATAATCTGGCGAAACGAGCAAAACAATGTGCCTTCTAGCGATGGACTAGCTATCTAACACGTCAAATTTCTAACAGCAATATTTAGCACCATGTTGATTAGACGCAGTTTTTCTATTCGATTCTCAATTCTCCATGCCTATCATTGAGTTCCCTGGCACTAGGGGATCCAAGGCAATGAGGAGCCTGATAATCTGGCGAAATGAGGAAACGATGTGCCTTCTAACGATGGACTAGCTATCTAACAAGTCAAATTTCTAACAGCAGTATTCAGCATTATGTTGATTAGGCGTAGTTTTCCTCATCGATTCTCAATTCTCCATGCCCATCATTGCGTTCCCTGGCACTAGAGGATCCAAGGCAATGAGGAGCCTGATAATCTGGCGAAACGAGCAAAACGATGTGCCTTCTAGCGATGGACTAGCTATCTAACACGTCAAATTTCTAACAGCAATATTTAGCACCATGTTGATTAGACGCAGTAGTTTTCTATTCGATTCTCAATTCTCCATGCCTATCATTGAGTTCCCTGGCACTAGGGGATCCAAGGCAATGAGGAGCCTGATAATCTGGCGAAATGAGGAAACGATGTGCCTTCTAACGATGGACTAGCTATCTAACAAGTCAAATTTCTAACAGCAGTATTCAGCATTATGTTGATTAGGCGTAGTTTTCCTCATCGATTCTCAATTCTCCATGCCCATCATTGCGTTCCCTGGCACTAGAGGATCCAAGGCAATGAGGAGCCTGATAATCTGGCGAAACGAGCAAAACGATGTGCCTTCTAGCGATGGACTAGCTATCTAACACGTCAAATTTCTAACAGCAATATTTAGCACCATGTTGATTAGACGCAGTTTTTCTATTCGATTCTCAATTCTCCATGCCTATCATTGAGTTCCCTGGCACTAGGAGATCCAAGGCAATGAGGAGCCTGATAATCTGGCGAAATGAGGAAACGATGTGCCTTCTAACAATGGACTAGCTATCTAACAAGTCAAATTTCTTAACAGCAGTATTCAGCATCATATTGATTAGACGTAGTTTTCCTCATCGATTCTCAATTCTCCATACCCATCATTGCGTTCCCTGGCACTACGGGATCCAAGGCAATGAGGAGCCAAATAATCTGGTGAAGCGAGAAAACGATGTGCCTTCTAACGATAGACCAGCTACCTAACACGTCAAATTTTTCAACAGCAGTATTCAGCATCATGTTGATTAGGCGTAGTTTTCCTTTTCGATTCTCAATTCTCCATTCCCATCATTGCGTTCCCTGGCACTAGAGGATCCAAGGCAATGAGAAGCCTGATAATCTGGCGAAGCGAGAAAACGATGTGCCTTCTAACGATAGACCAGCTACCTAACACGTCAAATTTCTTAAACAGCAGTATTCAGCATCATGTTTATTAGGGCTAGTTTTCCTCATCGATTCTCAATTCTCCATACCCATCATTGCGTTCCCTGGCACTACGGGATCCAAGGCAATGAGGAGCCAAATAATCTGGTGAAGCGAGAAAACGATGTGCCTTCTAACGATAGACCAGCTACCTAACACGTCAAATTTTTCAACAGCAGTATTCAGCATCATGTTGATTAGGCGTAGTTTTCCTTTTCGATTCTCAATTCTCCATTCCCCATCATTGCGTTCCCTGGCACTAGAGGATCCAAGGCAATGAGAAGCCTGATAATCTGGCGAAGCGAGAAAACGATGTGCCTTCTAACGATAGACCAGCTACCTAACACGTCAAATTTCTTAAACAGCAGTATTCAGCATCATGTTTATTAGGGCTAGTTTTCCTCATCGATTCTCAATTCTCCATACCCATCATTGCGTTCCCTGGCACTACGGGATCCAAGGCAATGAGGAGCCAAATAATCTGGTGAAGCGAGAAAACGATGTGCCTTCTAACGATAGACCAGCTACCTAACACGTCAAATTTTTCAACAGCAGTATTCAGCATCATGTTGATTAGGCGTAGTTTTCCTTTTCGATTCTCAATTCTCCATTCCCATCATTGCGTTCCCTGGCACTAGAGGATCCAAGGCAATGAGAAGCCTGATAATCTGGCGAAGCGAGAAAACGATGTGCCTTCTAACGATAGACCAGCTACCTAACACGTCAAATTTCTCTTAAACAAGCAGTATTCAGCATCATGTTTATTAGGGCTAGTTTCCACATCGATTCTCAATCCTTCATTCCTATCAGTGTGAACCCTGGCATTCAGAACTTTCCAGAAATTGACCCCTTATTTGACAAATGCAAATCTTGACTTTGGAATAAGAAATCTTCCTTTACTGGGCAGCAAAGGAAGACGTTGTACTACCACACCAAGATTGAAGAAAATAAAGGATATTCGCCTCTAGGGGCCTCTTCCGGAAGCTTTGGGAAATTTTATAGAGTTACACATAGAAAATCCTACTTCCCACCAAACCAATCCTTTTTTGAAGCTGCGACTGAAGAGAAGATACAAAAACTAAATTTCATAGCGCTCCACCGCTTCACACAAAAGTGGTTATGAGAGGTGTTACGATCGACCGACGACGAGCAGTA
>CM019182.2:40918030-40938124 GCA_009739505.2 Apolygus lucorum
ACCTAACTGGCAAAAAAGTGTTACATTTTTTCGGGAACGGTAACTAGGAACGGCATCTAGTAACAAAATTTTTGCTTCCTCACTACCGAAGGTAGGGAAGCTTTGTATTCGTGAAAGAAGTGAAAAAAAAAATGTCCTCCAAAATCAAAATTTCCACTTGCTTTTTGCGTTTTAGAGCTTCCCGAACAATTTTGGTTCCGTGTCTGTCTGTCTGTCTGTCCGTCTGTCTGTCGGTCTGTCTGTGGTCAATCCTTGTCCCGGGCAAAACTATACTAACCTGTGGTCCGATTTTGATGAAATTTTCAGGGATTGTGCGGGTATGAATGTATTGGCACTCAATAAATTGTTGGTTGAAGCTAACAGGAAAAAAAGAGAGCTTCACATTGCAGTTCTCGATGTTGAGAAAGCATTTGATAGAGTATCTCATTTTGCTATAATGAACATCATGAAGGGGAGACAGTGGCCCCAAACAGCTGGTACAGTATATTGAATCAATCTACCAAAATGGGTCTACACGAATTGGGGCAGGCCCATGGATGTATAATGCAAGGGGCATTAGACAGGGTGACCCCCTGTCCTCAACCCTCTTCAATGCAGTTATGGATCACGTCCTGCTAGCACTCCCTAATAGGGTTGGATACATCCATGCAGGGCAGCGTTGGTCTTCCCTGGCTTTTGCGGATGATGTTGTACTGATTGCCACATCTAGAGCTGGGATAGTGGCTCAGATTGTAGCATTCAATAATGCCTTGAAGTCGGTGGGACTGAATCTCAACCTCAGAAAATCCATCTATCTGCCTTTGATGCCAAGAGGGCGTCGACTCGTGGTCCCAGCTGAAAGGCCTTCCATTGATGTTGATGGCCAGTGCCTGAGGGCAGCACCACACAATGTTCGATGGATATACCTGGGAGTATCCTTTGGTACCCAGGGTGTATGTCGTAACATGCCAATGAAAATGACTACAATCCTTGAGAAAATTGACAGGGCTCCACTGAAGCCTCTGCAGAAATTAGTGATGTTGCGAGACCACGGCATACCCTCACTAACTCACCAACTAGTGCTGGGAAGTACCACGCTCTTAACTCTAAAACAGATGGATATATCTGTAAGGAGATATGTGAGAAAATGGTCGCGCCTGCCATTTTGACTCTGCTAATGCCTACATCCATGGACCAGTGGGTGATGGTGGTCTTGGAGTAATGGAACTACTCAGTCAAATACCAACCATAAGAGCTAATAGGGTAGGGGCGGCAAACACACAACTCTTTGAAGGAGGAACGAGTCTCCAACAACAAAATGGGACATCAAGAATCGACCGTCGAATTGCCAGGGCACAACGTCTCCATCAAACTACGGATGGAGCTGAACTGGTAAAATCACGCGATAACGGAGCTAGCACGGCATGGATCAGGAACCCTTCAGCGAAACTATGGGGATGGAGGTCGTTGGGTATGGTGAAAGTCCATTCTGGTTCTCTACCAACAGGAGTGAGGAGGACAAGAGGCAGGCGTACCGGCAGCAGCCATCTATGCCGAATGGGATGTCATACACCCGAAACAGCCTCGCATGTGCTCCAGGATTTGCCCAGCCGTGGTAAGACCCAGGTGTGCCCGTCACAATTCTGCCCTGAACCTACTGGAAGCCTACGCTCGCCGTAAAGGATGGCCAGTATGGCTAGAGCCACACTTTAACCTGGAACAGCGAGGTTATCGTCCAGACCTCTTGGTGGTAACACCAAGAGGAGCCTTCATTATTGATGTCTCAGTGGTCTCTGGCTCCGGCCAGAGATCACTCGCAGACATCAATGCTTCCAAAATTCGAAAATATGAAGTTGACGCATTACTAGATGCTGCAGCAGCACTTGCAAACATTCAGCGAAACCAACTAAAGGTGATTGGAGCAACGATCACCTGGAGAGGGATATGGCATGGCAAGTCAGCGAAGGATCTGATTCGGGCTGGTTACCCACTGTTTATCCTGGAGTGGATGACCACCCGAGTCCTAACAGGAGGATCATTCATCTGGTCCAAATTCAGGGCTACGGCCACACGACAGCGTGCCACGGCTCGAGCAAGTGGGCTCCGTGGGACTTGGAGCTGAACTCGAACCCCATGAGAAGGAGAAGCGTCGACTGATGGCATAGCCAGAAGAGGCACAATCCTCCCTCCATCATTTGTGGGATAAGGTGATTCAACCTTGTCCCTCACCCCAATGTCCGAGGTCGGATCTCGGACCCTGATACCAAGCAGCCAGATGGACATGACTGCTGAGTGCTGAAAGTGCTGATACAATACTGTGATGTAAATATTTATGTACAATACCATCAATTGTAGCGGTGAAGTATTGTTTCCAAATATAAATTGTGAATGAAAGAAGTGAAAAAAAAAATGTCCTCCAAAATCAAAATTTCCACTTGCTTTTTGCGTTTTAGAGCTTCCCGAACAATTTTGGTTCCGTGTCTGTCTGTCTGTCTGTCCGTCTGTCTGTCGGTCTGTCTGTGGTCAATCCTTGTCCCGGGCAAAACTATACTAACCTGTGGTCCGATTTTGATGAAATTTTCAGGGATTGTGCGGGTTAGGTCCTAGACGGTCCCCTATAAATTCAGCACCTTCGGACCAATAGGAGCGAGTGCGCATGCGCAAACGTGAATTTCCTGGAACCTCGGATTCTCGGTTTCTAATTAACCGATTTTGCTCAAATTTGGAGGTTAGTTAGGGACTAACTTCTAAGAGACACCCTATAAGTTTCAATCAAATTGGTCAAGCAATAGCCGCTGCGCATGCGCGAACTTTAAATTTATTGTTACAACCAAAACTCCGCAACTATTCAACCAATTTCGATGAAACGCTTTGAATCATAATTTTTTCGCCCACTGATTCTATACGTCCATGTTACAATGAGTGAGGAAGCTATACTGCCCACCCAACTTGGCAGACGTTTTTTCTTACATAACGATAAATTTATTTGCATAACAAGTAATTTATCTGAGAAATAATTGCCTGGAAAATCTTTTTGAAAACAATCTACAGGAGTTTCGAATTTAGACTAGGCCATAACTGAATTTTGCATAGCCGTTGATAAAGAACTAAGGATCATGACATGATCCTTAGTTCCGTATCAACGGCTATGCATAAGTTACATTGTAACTTATGGGAACATGTTTTAGCCATCACTTAACTGGCCAAAACGTGATGAAACTGTGGAATGAAAGTAGAGCAGTGTGATGTCATACATCTATGTTCGTTAGTTCTCCAATAAAGTAAGGTGTAGGAAAACCCAGAGTGGCATGAGTCAACCAACACGGATGAGATGAGGAAAGGAAAGAACACGTCATCTGACGTCACCTCTTTTCCACTCTCCCCTCACCATAATAGTTAGAGTATAAAAGCCGCACTCAGGGGTCTTCCGACATCCATTCGTACCTCGTCAATTGTACTCATCATTTCTTCTTGCCTTCACCTTACCTATGGCCCAGTTCCGCAGAGGGAACGGTTTGCCCCATAAAGGCGCCGAACCTCTATCTCCCCTTAGGGACCTCTTCAGAACAACTAGGCTTCATTAGGTAAATGCTCTGCTTCCCGCTGGTCGGTCTGGGTCCAGACACCGAGGTTTTTGGATAGTAGAATTCAAGCACTTATCTGGATGGTCGGCCGGAAAGGTGCTTCGGATCTAAAGCCAAGGCTGTAGGCCTAGGGATCAATCTCTCAGTTGATTAGGGTTGAGGCTAGTTCACAAATCAGTGCATCGAGAGGACCATCACCCTCATTCGAATACACGCAAACACAACACGCGGGATTTTGTGATGATTTTCACTTACAACCGACCCGTTTCCAGAGAGATGTATCAGTCCTGGTGGTCCCACGAAGCTGAAATTTCACAGGGAGTCTCTCTGAGACTCCAGAGTTCGAATTGGAAACTATGTTCCTCCCTCGTCAGCTGGGTGAGCTAACTTCGGTTTTTGTTGCCTGTGAAATTTCTGCATCCTGGGACCACCACGACCGAAGCTAGTCAGTGAGTATGACTCCATCACGGTACCCTCCGGAATGGAAATGCTCTAAAGCGACTTTTATCGCCAATAGTTCTGCTGACATAATGCTCACGTGACTTGATGAACGACGACTAATTATGGTTGAGGATCTCTTGTGCTCATGTCTTGCTTAATTGGAAGAAATTAACGCTTCACTCTCAATTCGAAGAAATAAGGAGTTGCGGGTGCCTTTGAGGGTGAAATTTGATTACTGGTTGCGAAGGACGCAAAACTGAATACAACTCGGAGAAACGAACAGCGATCGCATTTGGGATTCACATTCACACTCGTGTTTCTGATTCATCGTTAGTCCAACCCTCAAGTTCTCATAGGGACCGAACGGTCGGCCCTGCTGAGCTCCGGATGGTCTCATTCGATTCTAAAAGTTCAATACTATTTTAAATTGATGAAAAAATAATACCTTTACTTATATGAGTTGAGGAAACTATAAATTCGACGAATGAACGATTCGACTCGAGACAGAACTACGAAACACATTCTAATCAATTATAATTTGCGTACCGTACTGGAGAATCTGTCGTAACCAGCAAGTCGAGTACAGAAGGCGAGCGCTTTTGATGTAAGGACATCACCTTCAGGCCGTCGAGAGAGTACTAGAGTTCGTCAGTCCGTCGTTCTATTTATATAGTCTGGGGTGAAAGGGAGGTGAAAGGATCAGAGAGGAAAGGGGGCCACGTGGTAAGGAGACCACGTGGTGAAAGGTTGTTTGTCTGTCATGTCAAGTGAAAGGAAGAGATAAAACTAATCCTATTAGGTAACTGTACATTCACCACACGGTGACTTACATCGAAAGCGCTCGCCTCCTGTACTCGACTTGCTAGTTACGACGGATTTTCCAATACGGTGCGCAGATAATAATTGTATTCTTATAACTAGCGGAACTAACCCCATTCATTTAATACCAGACACAGCCAGTCAGGCTAAGGTACTTTTAACAAGACTGAATAACAAGGCTATCCAACTTCACAACACTATTGCTAATATTAAGTTCAACAAACGATGCCTAAATAATTATATTACTCCTAATTATGCTAATGTTAACATCAACGCGCGAACTGCCTCAGCTCGTAAGACTAAATCCGTAGCACAGAAATTATGGGTTAAGAACAAAATTAGAAACTTATATATCAAGAAAGACAAACTCAACACTGAACTCTACAAACTTCACCTAGAAGTTGCCGACATCATGACTAAACTTGACATACACCAACACTCAGTTACCAACAGTACTTACATTACAAGTTACAAACATATTGTTTAGTAATGCATGCATTCCAGGGGACGTCCCATTGGATAAGCATTAGATCAGTTTAACCAATTGGTAAGCGATAAAACTGTTTCACTCGATGTAATTTACTTATTACTTTAGGCAAGAAATACTGACCCCCCCCCCCCCACCATTATCCACCTTAACATTTCTAGCGGCATGGGAGCCTAGAATCTGAAGAGCATTTTAAAATCCATGCTCTACGATACCCAACATGCGAATTCGAGTTCACCCCCCCCCCCTCCTCCTCCTCCAATGGTGCCAGTCTGGCACCAAAGCGGAAATACGTCGTAACATTGAACTTTCATCTGTTAGTTTTGGTAGGCAGTCCGTCAAATTCACATCCGTATTCAAGGTGAAACACAAAAAAAAAAAAAAAAAAACACGAAATAAGCGGTTTATGGTGTCCTGGCACCATGGTGGCACCAATATTAGTTCCATGGTGGTACAGAGAATAATTCATGAAAATCCGGAGGTATAATGAGACGTCCCAGGGGACGTCCCATTGGATAAGCATTAGATCAGTTTAACCAGTTGTTAAGTGATAAAACTGTTTCACTTGATGTAATTTATTTATTACTTTAGGCAAGAAATACTGACCCCCCCCCCTCTCACTCTTATCCACCATAACATTTCTAGCGGCATGGGAGCCTCGAATCTGAAGAGCATTTTAAAATCCATGATCTACGATACCCAACATGCGAATTCGAGTTCACCCCCCCCCCCCCCCCCACCGCCAACACCACCAGTGGTGCCAGTCTGGCACCAAGCGGAAATACGTCGTAACATTGAACTTTCATCTGTTAGTTTTGGTAGGCAGTCCGTCGAAGTTCACATCCGTATTCAAGGTGAAACACAAAAAAAAGACACGAAATAAGCGGTTTATGACATCATGGCACCATGTCCTGGCACCATGGTGGTACAGAGAATAATTCATGAAAGTCCGGAGGTATAATGAGAATTTTTCCTCAATTTCAAAGCTTGGGTACAATAAGTAAGCAGTAAAGGAACCGAAATATTGAAAAATCGGATATTTTGTGAATATTATCCCCCCACTCACCCCCTCCCCTTGCGAATTTTGGTACTCTGGTAAAATCATGTACAACTCGGAAGTTATTTGAGTCAAACAAAAAAAGAAACACGCAAATCGGTTGGAAATTGAGGCCTGGGCAGAGTTTACAAGATTACGCACGCTAACGCACGTTTTTTAAGCATTAACCCCCCTTTCCCCCTCTTAAAAAGCAAAATCCAAAATTCCGGCGCCGTAGTGCACAACTAGATAGTATTCCGCGTCAAACGAAAAAAGAACCATAAAAATCGGTTGAGAACTAAGGCCTGTGCAGAGTACACAAGATTTTGTTACACACACACACACACACACACACACACACACACACACAGACATACACCTATGGTTTTTTTTTTGCGGATTTGGATTCAGAATGGTCTAAAACGGATTACTGTATGGTTATTTTTTTTTCTGTTGAGTGTTGTCCAACTTTACCCCAGATCGATCGCATAAGGACGCCCAAGTCTTACTGTGGGACGTCCTAACAACTTATTGACTGCTAAATACGAAAACAAGTGGGTGTGGCACATAGCTTCCTCGTATCCATAACCCGATTATATAGATAATCCGATGCATAGTAGTTAATCTCAAAACACCTATCTTTAAGTACCTTTCACTACCCTCATAGGGAACCATCTACACGCTAATCTGGACAATCCTAGAAAATTTCATCAAATTCGGATGAAAAATGTAAATTTTATGGCTATTACAAGGATTTTACGTATGCGCATGCGCAGAGGCTTCTGTAGATTTTAAGGCGTTGATTTTCATTGGGGATCATCTACAACCTAATCCGCATAATCCCTGAAAATGTCATCGAAATCGGGTTGAAAATGTGGAAATTATGGCCGTTACAAGGAAATTCACGTTTGCGCATGCGCTGTGGCTACTATCAGTCCGAAGGTGATGATTTTCATAGGGGACCATTTAAATAATAATCTGTAAAATCCCTGAAAAGTTCATCGAAATCGGATGGAAAATGTAGAAGTTATGACCGTTACAAAGAAATTCACGTTTGCGCATGCGCAGCGGCTACTATCAGTCCGAAGGTGATGATTTTCATAGGGGACCATTTAAATACTAATCTGTTACACTCCTGAAAATTTCATTGAAATCGGATGGAGAATGTAGGAGTTATGGCCGTTACAAGGAATTCACGTTTGCGCATGCGCAGTCGCTTCTATCAGTCCGGGGATGATGATTTTCATAGGGGACCGTCTACACACCAACCCGCACAATCCCTGAAAATGTCATAGAAATCGGACAATAACTTTGTATAGTTATGCGCGTTACAAGGAATTCATGACAGACGGACAGACAGCCATACACTGAACCAAAATTGTTCAGAAAGGTCTAAAACGCAAAACGCGAGTGAAAATTTTGATTTTGAAGAACTTTTTTTTTTCGTCCTTGAAAAGAGAAAACAAAGCTTCCGCTACCTTGGTAGACTCGGAAGCAAAATGAACCGAAAACTAGAAACACTGACTGAAAAACCTACAAAACCAACACACGCTAACATACAATTCACAAAAGATTGATCAACCTTACTGATGTTACCTTCACTAACAAACAAACACAACTTCTGGAGAAGGGCCTCAACAACCTACCTCACCAAGACATACAAAAAACATCTGCCAAGTGGGTGTGGCACATAGCTTCCTCGTATCTATAACCCGATTACATAGATGATCAGATGCATAGTTGTTAATCTCAAAACACCAATCTCTAAGTACCTTTCACTACCCTCATAGGGGACCATCTACACGCTAATCTGGACAATCCTAGAAAATTTCATCAAATTCGGATGAAAAATTAAGTGAGTAGATGTATGTGATTGGATCAAACAAATACTTAGCCTCGGCTGGGATTCGAACCCGCGACCCCTGGGGGACAGTTGAAGTTAAGGCTGTTACAAGCAATTCACGTTTGCGCATGCGCAGTCGCTTCTATCCGTCCGGGGATGATGATTTTCATAGGGGACTATCTACAACCTAATCCACATAATCCCTGAAAATTTCATCGAAACAAGGTGAAAAATGTGGAAGTTATGGCCGTTACAAGGAAATTCACGTTTGCGCATGCGCAGTCGCTTCTATCCGTCCGGGGATGATGATTTTCATAGGGGACTATCTACAACCTAATTCACATAATCCCTGAAAATTTCATCGAAATAGGGTGAAAAATGTGGAAGTTATGGCCGTTACAAGGAAATTCACGTTTGCGCATGCGCAGTCGCTTCTATCAGTCCGGGGATGATGATTTTCATAGGGGACCGTCTAAATACTTGTTTGTAACATCCCTGAAAATTTCATTGAAATCGGATGGAAAATGTAGAAGTTATGGCCGTTACAAGGAATTCACGTTTGCGCATGCGCAGTCGCTTCTATCAGTCTGGGGATGATGATTTTCATAGGGGACCGTCTACACACCAACCCGCACAATCCCTGAAAATTTCATAGAAATCGGACAATAACTTCGTATAGTTATGCGCGTTACAAGGAATTCATGACAGACGGACAGACACACAGACAGACAGACAGACACGGAACCAAAATTGTTCAGAAAGGTCTAAAACGCAAAACGCGAGTGAAAATTTTGATTTTGGAGAACTTTTTTTTTCGTCCTTGAAAAGTGAAAACAAAGCTTCCGCTACCTTGGTAGACTCGGAAGCAAAATGAACCGAAAACTAGAAACACTGACTGAAAAACCTACAAAACCAACACACACTAATATACAATTCACAAAAGATTGATCAACCTTACTGATGTTACCTTCACTAACAAACAGACACAACTTCTGGAGAAGGGTCTCAAACACAACCTACCTCACCAAGACATACAAAAAACCATTGAAACACATATCATAGATTCTGAAGTAGCAATATCCTCTCTCCCTACTGACAGACAGGAACAAATACGACACAAGATAGCCGACGTACTCGAAAGCAACATCATGAAACACCAACAAGACCACTCAACTGACGACATTGAGACCACTAAACAAATTAGGAACAAACTGAAAAACAACGAACTAATACTGACTAAAGCTGACAAAGGTAACGTAATTGTTATCATGACCAAACAGAACTACATTGACAAAACCAAGAACTTCATCACCAAAACCAATTGCACCAAACTTGAACTTGAAAAAATAAAAATAAATTATTCAAGTTAGAAATAGATAATAATATTATCTATGAAATATTATCTATTTCTAACTTGAATAATTTCAACACAGAATGTGTTTTTGCGATGACCTACCGAAAAAAAATCGTCACGAAAAAGCGACAGAAAAAACCGTTACGCGCCTTTTATAATGATTTTCACGTGCAACCAAGCCGTTGGTAAGGAAATAGAACTCTCGCAGTGTTCATTGCACAGAAATTGTTCACCATTCGTTGGAAAGCTCTCAATTTATATAGTATTTTTCTTGTAGTTACATATTTATTTATATAACATTTATAGGGTTTTAGACCAAATTAAATGTCTAACAATTATTTATTTTATTATTGCCAAAGACTCCACATTTATTATTGTTGTTTTTTATTTAACGGATGACTAGCATCGCAAAAACACATTCTGTGTTCCTATGATTTCATACAGAGTATGGAAAAAGAAATAAACCGGGGGGTGCAGGGGGCGGAGCCCCCCGCCGAGGCGCAAAGCGCCGAGTTTTTTTAAATTTATTTTATTTTTTTTTTATTTTTTTTTATTTTATTTTTTTATTTTCAAGTTATGTAAGCTAGTTTATAATATATTCATAGTTTAGAATAGAAGACCACGTGGTGAATGTACAGTTAGCTAATAGTATTAGTTTTATCTCTCCCTTTCACTTGAAATGACAGACAAACAACCTTTCTCCACGTTTGTCACGTGTTTCACGTGTTTGTCATGTCAAGTGAAAGGGAGAGATAAAACTAATACTATTAGCTAATTGCACATTCACCACATGGTGACTTACATCGAAACCGCTCGCCAGAGGTGGGCGAACTCTTATTCATAAATACAATTATGAATACAAATCATATCTGCGATTTTATGATTATGAATATGAATATGAATACGAATACAATCGTGTTCACACTTTGAATACGATATTTCCCCCGTATTCGTATTTTGAATACGATTTTATGATTTTTTCTATGATTTCCCTAAAAATCAAATTTTTTACGATTTTCCCTGATGATTTTCTGATTGATTTTCTCCCGAACTCCGGACATATTTATGGCCTAACATTGTCAAATAATCAATCAAAATTTCCTATATGATTTTTCACGCAGAATCGAATGAGACCAACACCAGGTCGCTACGACCAACCGTATTGAAACTACGACGAAATTTCCTCTGAAAATCGTGTTTTTTTAACGATTTGCACTGAAAATCATCAAAAAATTATGATTTTTACCGGAAATTTCATCCTACTTTCTATTCAGTTGGTCGTAGCGACCTGGTGTTGGTCTCATTCGATTCTGCGTGAAAAATCATATAAGAATTTGTGAGCGTTTCGAATTTTGATTGATTATTTCGACAATGTTAGGCCATAAATACGAGTCCAGAGGCCATAAATACGAGTCCTCGTATGTCCAGAGTTCGGGAGAAAATCGTAAATAAAGTTCGATTTTTAGGAAAATCATTGAAAAAATCATAAAATCGTATTCAAAATACCAATACGGGGGAAAATTGTATTCAAAGTGTGAATACAATTGTATTCGTACTCATATTCATATTTATACCTGTATTCGTATTCATAATCGTAAAATCGCAGATGTGATTTGCATTCATAATCGTATTTATGAATAAGAATTCACCCATCTCTGGCGCTCGCCTCCTGTACTCGACTTGCTGGTTACGACGGATTCTCCAATACGGTACGTAGATAATAATTGTATTCTTATAACTAGCGGAACTAACCCCATTCATTTAATACACTCTAACCAGCTTTTGCATACCAGTTTCCATTAGAAACTGCATTTGAATGGACTCTGAGGTCCCGTTTTTGCTCAACTCCGTAGTCTGATGAATGTTCTGCCGCGCGGTTGCGAGTTTATTAAAGGAGAAAATGGGAAACGAGTAGAAGAAAAATTCAGTG
This sequence comes from Apolygus lucorum, assembly GCA_009739505.2. Lineage (NCBI taxonomy): Eukaryota > Metazoa > Arthropoda > Insecta > Hemiptera > Miridae > Apolygus > Apolygus lucorum. The sequence continues at coordinate 40,929,504 of CM019182.2, forward strand.
TAAATCATAAGGCTCTGTGAACGCCACCGTATGAATTTATCGCTTAATTTTGAAATGTACAGAACTAAGTTATACGGGACAGAGAGAAATTACAACATGAGAAATTACGATGAGGGGATATCGCTAGTTGAAAAGTGTTTCAAAAATGCATCAAAATGATATAAAATTTATATCATTTTGATGCATTTTTGAAACACTTTATTTTTGAAACACTTTATTCGCTACATAGATTTAATCTATGTAGCGAACACTACAAATTATTACACAATAGTTTATTATTTCGTTTATTACACCCACCACCAGATTCTTGCTATGTGTTACACCCACAAGGCCGACTACTCTTTCATATTAATCCATCGATTTTCATAGCGGTAGTTTTAAACATTTATGTGAAAATTCGCTCATTAAGTCACGCTGCTTGAATGTACTTTTTAACACATCCGACGTCTGAAACTGTGAGTTTGAGAATGGAGGTGGGAGGTAATGGGACACGATCAACTTAGAGCCCCAATTTAGCGTTCTAATGTTATTGACAATCAACTAAGTAGGCACCGTGAGAGTTGCAGAAGATTTCGGTCGTTAGAATTAAGGCCTCCATCTGGCTAATGAACTCGCAACAAACTAATGTCAACGTAGACCAGATTGTAGCAGTTTGTGCCCCCAATTAATAGTTGCTGTCAAGTACTATGTTAGCTAGATTTTGATAGTTAAGGGGGTCTCAGTCGATTGAAGGAGCAAAAACTTAAAAAGTTGTACCTAAACTTGAAACTTTAAAGGATTTTAGAAATTCATTAGTGCAAAGCCCTAGAAAATTGAAAAACTGAAATACTGCCGCTGGAATCATCAAAATCGAACAATAATTGCCAAAGAAAACGCTGCAAATTATTACACAATGGTTTATTATTTTTTATTTTTCTATATAGATCACTCGTCTACAAAGCCACCAACCATCCAACTTGAAGAAAAACATCGATCGCATTTCGATCAGCTTTAATTTGAACGGAGATTAGGCCTCTTTTGCGATTCACACTCGTGTATCTGATTTATCGTACGTCCAAACCTAAAATTCTCGTAGTGAGCGAACGGTTTGTCCTACAGAGCTCCGGGTGGTCTCAAAAAATTCTAAAAATTCTATAGAATCTTAAATTGAAGGAAAAACAAAACCTTTATATCAATTTTTTTGAGTTAGGGCGTTTTCAAAATTTCAAAATTGATTTTGGAACCCTTAGAAGTGACCTACGTCAACCAAAATCTTCGGGGCACAACTAAACCCCAGAAGGAGCCTACATACCAAATTTCATCAAAATCGGTCAATGCTAAGTGCGTACGGCGGACGGACGGCCAATATGTATTCGATTTTTAGATTCTACGTACCTTGAAACGTAAACCATCAAATTTTGAGGGGGTGTTAACAAATTTTGCTTCCGAGTCTACCAAGGTAGCGGAAGCTTTGTTTTCACTTTTCAAGGATGAAAAAAAAAAGTTCTCCAAAATCAAAATTTTCACTCGCGTTTTGCGTTTTAGACCTTTCTGAACAATTTTGGTTCCGTGTCTGTGTGTCTGTCTGTCTGTGTGTCTGTCCGTCTGTCATGATTTCCTTGTAACGCGCATAACTATACGAAGTTATTGTCCGATTTCGATGAAATTTTCAGGGATTGTGCGGGTTGGTGTGTAGACGGTCCCCTATGAAAATCATCATCCCCGGACTGATACAAGCGACTGCGCATGCGCAAACGTGAATTCCTTGTAACGGCCATAACTTCTAAATTTTCCATCCGATTTCAATGAAAATTTCAGAGATGTTATAGATTAGTATTTAGATGGTCCCTTATGAAAATCATCATCCCCGGACTGATAGAAGCGACTGCGCATGCGCAAACGTGAATTTCCTTGAAACGGCCATAACTTCTACATTTTCCATCCGATTTCAATGAAATTCTCAGGGATTATGCGGATTAGATTGTAAATGGTGAGAGGTAAAGTGAGAGGTCTCGGGTACAATTCATAGCCATGGCAAGATATTTTTGGATTTTTTGAGTAGTGACTCACTTACATTTTTCATCCGAATTTAATGAAATTTTCTAGGATTATCCAGAGTAGCGTGTAGATGGTCCCCTATAAGGGTAGTGAAAGGTACTTAGAGATTGGTGTTTTGAGATTAACTACTATGCATCGGATCATCTATATAATCGGGTTATGGATACGAGGAAGCTATGTGCCACACCCACTTGGCAGACGTTTTTTTTCTTGGTCGATTCCAAAGGTTCATTATTGAAAATAATAAACCAAAATGGAGAAAACCGTTAATTCAGTTATGTTTTTCCCATAAAATGTAGCTAAACTTGAAATTTTCAAGAATTTTAGAAATTCAAGAGCCTTGGGAATTGAAAAACTGAATGATTGCCGCTGGAATCATCAAAATCGAAAAATAATTGCCAGGGAAATATGGAAAAAACTTGGAAAAAAACCCGTTTATTCAGTAGTTTTTCCCATTTTGGTTTATCATCTTCAATAATGAACCTCTGGAATCGACCAAGAAAAATTTTTTTTCTATAACACCCCCTCAAAACTTGTTGGTTTGCGTTTCAAGGTACGTAGAATCCAAAAATCGAATAAAAATTTGGCCGTCCGTCCGCTGTACGCGGCACTTTTGCCACTTAGCATAGTCCGATTTTGATGAAATTTGGTATGTAGGCTCCTTCTGGGGTCTAGTTGTGCCCCGAAGATTTTGGTTGACGTAGGTCACTTCTAAGGGTTCCAAAATCAATTTTGAAATTTTGAAAACGCCCTAACTCAAAAAAATTGATATAAAGGTATTGTGTTTCCTTCAATTTAAGATTCTATAGAATTTTTAGAATTTTTTGAGACCACGCGGAGCCCTATAGTACAAATTGTTCGTTCCCTACGAGAATTTAAGGGTTGGACGTACGATAAATCAGAAACACGAGTGTGAATCGCAAAAGAGGCCTAATCTCCGTTTAAATTTTAACTGACCAAAATGCGATCGATGTTTTTCTTCATGTTTTCTTTGGAAATTATTGTTCGATTTTGATGATTCCGGCGGCAATGTTTCAGTTTTTCAATTCCCTAGGGCCGTACACTAATAAATTTCTGAAATCCTTTAAAATTTCAAATTTAGGTACAACTTTTAAGTTTTTGCGCCTTAAATTTCGCTGAATACTAAAAAACAAAAGAGATTTCTATTCTGTCTGAGACCTCATTCGCATGACCTTTAAATTGCAAACGATGCGCCAAGGGTTTTTGAACAGAAAACTTTTACACCAAGGTTTATTATTTTTCTACCTAGATCACTCGTCTGCAAAGAACACGGCTTTGCCATTGTTACCACCAACCAACATGAAGAGAAACATAGATCTCATTTCGGTCAGCTAAAATTTGAACGGTGATTAGGCCTCATGTTTTGATAAAACTGGGAAAAACTGTTGATGAAAACAGTTTTTTCAGGAAATATCATCCAATTTCCATGTGTCTTGTGGTTTTTTCTTTCTTATTTTTATAATCTCTACACCCATGCACATTAAATTCCAAAAAAACTACAAAAGTTGAAAACCGGCTAAAATCTGCCAGGATACCGCTTGAAGTGCTTGGAATGCTTAACAAAAACGCTTGCATACGAGTCTGCAACACATTGAAACATTTTCATGCCCCCCCCCCCTCCCCTCCCGACACATGAACTACATACCTCCCATAAACACAGAAAAACAAAAAAGATAAATATATTTATTTATTTTACAAAAATAACATTGTTTTATTGGTTTATTATTTTCAATAATAAGCCTTTGGAATCGAGCAAGAAAAAAAAATTTTAACCCCCCCTCAAAATTTGATGTTTTACGTTTCAAGGTACGTATTTGTATACAGTTTTGCCTCCTGCGTAACCAGTAATCAAATTTCCATACGAAGCTTTCTATTTTTCCAATCGAGTGTGAAGCGTTTAGTTCTTTCTAATAAACTTGATTGTGAAGGTGTGAAGCAGTATGGTGTGGTAGGTAGTACCTAGCTGGTAGGTAAAAAAAAGTTGGTAAGTAAAAAAAATGTTGGTGGGTAAAAAACGCTGCAAATCATTGCTCAAAGGCTTCTTCACTCTTCAGATCACTGATCAGCTGAGTGAGCTCCGAAGCCATTTTCATTCCTATTGAATGGAAGTGCTCTTCCAGGCGTCTCCAGCAATCGAGGAGATCTTCTTCACTCTTCAGATCACTGATCAGCTGAGTGAGCTCCAAAACCATTTTTACTCCTATTGAATGGAACTGCTCTTCCAGGCGTCTCCAGCATTCGAGGAGATCTTCTTCACTCTTCAGATCACTGATCAGCTGAGTGAGCTCCAAAACCATTTTTACTCCTATTGAATGGAACTGCTCTTCCAGGCGTCTCCAGCATTCGAGGAGATCTTCTTCACTCTTCAGATCACTGATCAGCTGAGTGAGCTCCAAAACCATTTTTACTCCTATTGAATGGAAGTGCTCTTCCAGGCGTCTCCAGCATTCGAGGAGATCTCCTTCACTCTTCAGATTACTGATCAGCTGAGTGAGCTCCGAAGCCATTTTCAATCCTATTGAACGCAGGAAGCTGAAATTTGAGAGGGAAGGTCAAGGGAGAATACAGATGGTGGTAGGTGCTATTGATGGAGAACCAGTGATCTATACAGAAGGGTGATCTGTACAGAAAATAATAAACCTTTGAGCAATGATTTGCAGCGTTTTTTTTTCCATTGGTTCAACTTCATCTGTCGCGGTAACACTGAGTAATGGGCGGTGATGAGAAAAGTATGAAAGCTGGGAGCTCGATTTTCGCCTCAGCTGATCTGGGAGCTCGATTTTCGACTCAGCTGATCTGGGAGCTCGATTTTCGACTCAGCTGATCTGGGAGCTCGATTTTCGACTCAGCTGATCTGGAGCTCGATTTTTGGCTCAGCTGATCTGGGAGCTCAATTTTCGACTCAGCTGATCTGGTAATATCAAACTTATCTGGTAATATCAAGTTAGGTACCTACCTAACTGTAAAGTACCTACCTAACTGTAAAGTACCTACCTGTAAAGTACCTAACAACTTCACTTCTGATGGTCATAATCATCATTGTGGCGACTTGGGACAAATTTCGTTAGCAATTTTCGTTAGCAAATTTCGTTAGCAATTAATTTCGTGACGATTTTTTTTTATGTGCCATAATATGGCATAATATGACATTTTCATGTCTTTCATATTATGAAAGACATGAAAATGTCAAAACCGAACGGCGACCGACTGATACCTCCTTAAATATTAACTTCAATCAGTTTTTCCCAGTAGGTCGTCCGATATATTGAGTATATCGATATTGTAATGAAACACTTCGTGGTAACAAGTACGATCTATTCTTGTATATCCAAAACTCAACTCAACATCAGCTTTTTCAACGATCCTACCATAATCAACAAATCCTCAAACATGTGTTCGTGGGGTTAATCCCACACTGCTCCCTCTTTCTTCAGAACTGGCCTCCAGTCTTACATCTGCTCTTGCTAGGCGATGAGCATGTAGTAACCGTGTAGATCTTCCCAATTGTACCTTAAACAGAACTACATTTCTTCTTCCTTTAACGACCCATGGTCCTGTCCATTGTGGGAGCAATTTAGTGCTGAGTTCTCTCTTTCTCATTGGGGTGTACCCACCCAATCTCCTTGCTGGAATGTTGAGGGCTTTCTTTTAGCTTTCCGGTCAAACATTTATTTTTGGGCTCTTCATCTTCAACTGAGCTTCATCCCTTGCAAAGTCTCTTATGTGTTCGAGATGAGCTTGCAATTGGATGGCTTATGGAGTCGTTAGAGTTGGTTTGAGAGTTGGCTGTCTCCAGAGTGTAGAGACACCAGAGGTAACCATAAATCCCTCCCAAATACCAACTGAGCAGGGGAAAACCTTGTCGTACAATGTGGTGCAGATCTATAAGCAAGTAAGAAGAGAGGCAGCTTTTCATACCAATCAGTATGGTGCTTATTAACGAACATTGTTTTGGAAGCGTTCTGGTCAGCCTTTCTACCTAACCTCCTGATTGGGGTGCTATGGTGTACTACGCGTTCGGGGCCACCAAGTAGTCCAATAACTTCTTCCACTAACTTAGCTTCAAAATGTCTTCCTTGTTCCGTATGGATCTCACGTGGGACTCCAAATCTGCTGAATACATGTTCTAAGAGGGCCTCTGCAACAGTCTGTGCTTCTTGAGTTCGGATGGGAACTGCTTCAGGCCACTTCGTGAAGTAGTCCATCACCACCATCACGTACCGGTTACCACGAGAACTTCGTGGAAATGGACCTAGTAGATCGACTCCAATTCGTTCAAAGGGTACTTCAACAGCTGCTTGTTGAAGGGATGCAGGTCTCTGATGGTTGGGACCTTTGAATTGACGACAAATTGTGCAGGTCTGACTCCACGCACGCACCTCTCAAGACGTACCCAACCAAGAATGGTTCAGGCGTATTTTCCCCAACGTTTTCCAAAAGCCGAAGTGGCCACCTGCTGGATTATCATGACACTCCTTGAAGACCCATTGTAACCATTGGCGCCCTCGACTGCCTTCCCTTCGATGGAATAATTCTGAATCAATTCATTCAATGATTGTCTGTGGACGCATTGTGATCATGTGAAGAAGGTGTGGCCGACATCAATGATAACAGTCAGACCGATAGTACCGGGAACCCCCGCAAGGCCCCTCTATGTTCTTCTATTCTCACTGCACCTGACTGCCCAACATGTCACTACCAGGTACCAGCTAACAATTCACCATTTGTTAACTGCGAATCCCAATATTTGTTTAACCCTTCCAGAGACTCAAGAAATCTGCAACAATTACTGGGAAACTCGCCGACTCACATAGAAAATAATATTTTCTATTAACTAACTCAGAACATATTATGTTCGGCAAGCTCAAAACTTTATCTCTTTTCTACAAATTGTCTACACTACAAACTACAAAAAAGTCACAAAATCGGTCAAGAAAACTCGGCGCTTTGCGCCTCGGCGGGGGGCTCCGCCCCCCTGCACCCCCCGGTTTATTTCTTTTTCCATACTCTGTATGAAATCATAGGAACACAGAATGTGTTTTTGCGATGCTAGTCATCCGTTAAATAAAAAAACAACAATAATAAATGTGAGAGTCTTTGGCAATAATAAAATAAATAATTGTTAGACATTTAATTTGGTCTAAAACCCTATAAATGTTATATAAATAAATATGTAACTACAAGAAAAATACTATATAAATTGAGAGCTTTCCAACGAATGGTGAACAATTTCTGTGCAATGAACACTGCGGGAGTTCTATTTCCTTACCAACGGCTTGGTTGCACGTGAAAATCATTATAAAAGGCGCGTAACGGTTTTTTCTGTCGCTTTTTCGTGACGATTTTTTTTCGGTAGGTCATCGCAAAAACACATTCTGTGTTAAAACCGTTACAGTTAGTTTTAACATGTTTAATGTTTTAGGGCTGGGGGTCGTTCTGTGAATTCCGACACGCAAATCTGCAACGTTTTTTTTTCTTAGTTACCACGGACCGATTTCTTAGTTACCACGTTATATCGGCTCCATTTGGGGTCTAGTTGTACCAAGATGGTCACTGATCAGCTGAGTGAGCTCCAAGGCCATTTTCTCTCCTGTTGAACGCAGGAAGCTGAAATTTGAGAAGCAGGGTCAATGGAGAATGCTGAAGGCGCCTGAGTGGTCACTGATCAGCTGAGTGATCGGCAATCTAATTTCTCCCTTGCGAGGGAAAAACATTAAACATGATTTAATGTTTTTCCCTCGCAAGGGAGAAATTGAACAGAGAGTTTTTTGTTCGACGTGGAAATCTATCTAGTTTTGCACTACATTGCTGGAATTTTGAGATTAGAGTAAACATAGGAGGAACGAGGGGTTATTTAGTGAAAGTAAGGCTCATTATGACAGCACGTTGAGCGCGCTACCTACTCCTCAATTTCAACTTATTCGCGTGTTTCTTTTTTTCGACTCAAGATAACTAACTGACTAACATTAAGTCGCCAGAGTACTGAAATTCTCATTAGGAAGAGGCAAGTGGAGGGATAATATTCACAAAATTGCGATTTTTCGATATTTTGGTTCATATAGGGCTTATTAATGGTACCCAAGCTTTGGATCTTTATGAATAAACTCATATATTTTCATGAACTATAAATTTTGACACCATAGAACAAATTAGTGGTGCCACTGGTGTGTTTCACCTTGAATGTCTACTCCTACGGACTACCTACCGAAACTACCGAAGAAAGTTGTACTGGTTGTACTGAAACCGTTGAAGAAGTAATGGTGTGAGGGGGGAGGGGATTGAACTCTAAATCACACGTTGGTTATCTTTGATTATAGATTTTAAGAAGCTGTTTCAAATACTTAAGAATATTTTTGGAGACAGAATTATAAATATCTTCCGTTTTCAATCCGTCAATTTAAAACCAAATTAATCAATTGGGAAAGAATAAAAATTGTCCATGAAAAAAAGTGACATCTCTGAAATAAAGAAACATTGTCCACGAAAAAAAGGGAACAACACCAAAAATCGAAGAAATTTGACAAAAATATTTTAATGAATTTTGCTTACAACCAAGTCGTTGC
>CM019182.2:40938224-40966627 GCA_009739505.2 Apolygus lucorum
ATGAATTTTGCTTACAACCAAGTCGTTGCTACGGAACACGAATGACGAAAGTAAAGTTCCGTAGCAACGACTTGTCGGAAATCATTAAAAACTAACTGTAACGTGTTTTCGTGACCAATTTTGTGTCGATTTTTCGTGACGTATTTTCTTTTATGCGTCAAAGTAAAGAATAAAATGTCAGAATCGTTCACCATTCGTTTAAAAGCCCTGAATTTATGAAAAAAATTATTATAAAGACATGAAATATCCCAATGTTTGCAGACTCGTATACGATTTTCGGATTCTACATATCTTGAAAAGTGAACCTACAATTTTGAGGGAGGGTTGAGCAGAGGTGGAGCAGTGGTGAAGCAGAGTGTATGTCGTTTATGAATGGAGAAGTCTGGTTTCTTGTTCAACTAGCCTCACACGAAGTGCGCTCGCATCAGCTGCTATTCTGTTATCTTTTCGCGCTCCACCTCTGGCCACCGACCCTCGTATTTCCCTCGTTTCACAACATTTCAACTGCATCATTCGGGAAGGTCAATGCGATCTTTCCTCGAGTCTCTTCAATTTTCCCTTCGAACGCTATGAATGTATTCTTGTTATCCTTCTTTACGTATTGTCCGGTAGGAGAATATTGATGATTGAGGCTAAGGTGTCCAAATTATCGAGTTACGGCACAGAAACCCACCAGTCGGTCGTATCATGAGGGGACAAAAATTACAGCAGTGTTGGTGGGTGAAATATATTCTAAGGATGTTTTCAAACATCCTATTCAAACAGCCCTATGGGTGTAACACATAGCGAGAATCCGGTCATAGCAAGGGCTATTGCATATTTCTGTACAACGGGGATACGCAAGTTTTCATTACATATATACATTTTGGTTTATTATTTTCAATAATGAACCTTTGGAATCGACCAAGAAAATTTTTTTTAACAACCCCCTCAAAATTTGATGGTTTACGTTCCAAAATCAATTTTGAAATTTTTGAAAACGCCATAACTCGAAAAATTTTGATATAAAGGTATTGTTTTTCCTTCAATTTAAGATTTTATAGAATTTTTAAAAATTTTTGAGACCACCCGGAGCTCTGTAGGACAAAATCGTTCGCTCACGTACGAGAATTTAAAGTTTGGAAGTACGATAAATCAGAAACACGAGTGTGAATCGTAAAGAGGCCTAATCTCCGTTCAAATTAAAGCTGACCGAAATGCGATCGATGTTTTCTTCATGTTGGATGGTTGGTGGCTTTACAGACGAGTGATCTATATAAAAATGATAATCCATTGTGTAATAATTTGCAGCGTTTTTTATATTATACGAGTAATCGTAAGTAATATATAACGATATTTTAATATGATTATGACGATAATATACACAAAAAGCCATGAAAACACGTTTTAGCATGGAACGTGCTTTAGCCTCGACCTAACTGGGCAAAAACGTGGACGAAACCGTGGAATGAAAGTAGCGCTAGGATTTTGTAATGATTTTCACTTACAACCGACCCGTATCTAGGGAAATGTATCACCGTTAATTTTATCCCACGAAAATCGTTCTCCACTCGTTGAAAAGCCCTCAAATTACGCGCTAATTATGTACCTATTGCCAAAACAGTTGTAAATATGGATGAAGCTGAGATATACCTCTGATTAAAAAGAACTGTAAACAACATTCGCGGTCAAAACCAACATCGGTTTAGTGGATTATATTGATGTTGTTGGTTGGCTTGGTTTTCACGAATGCAATCAAAGGATTTTGAAACCTAGGCGAGATTTTGTTATGAATGCGGGCTTTTAGTTGTGATATCACAAAGCAGTATCAATAACAACAAAGATGTTCTTATTATTATTATTAGAGTTTTGGCCTATTTTCTGAAATTTGGACGCCATAGAGTTGTCCAAAATTCCTGGCTAACGACGTTTTTGAAGTAAAAACGATTTTGTGTTTCGTTAACTTGAAAATTTTGCGAAACGATAACTACAACACACACAACGAACACACCACATAACGAATAGGGAAGGTAGGGTGGGGAAGTTCCCACAGGTTCAAATTGGTAAAGTTTCCGCATTTTCAAATTTATTCCATTTAAAATGATAGCATCAATAAATATGCGGCATCAATAAATTGTTAGAACCTTTCCGAATTATTTGTTTTCTCGTTTGTAACTTAGATCATATCCTAAGTAGTAGATCGACTACGTACTGGGAAAGGTACCATGGAAGTTTTTTGATATAAATTTGGTACGCCCATATCACGAAAGGTCCGGGAACTTCCCCCCACCTCCCTGATAAGATTACGATTTTTGAAAAACTTCAAAACGAATTTCAGTGAAAAAATCAAGAGTTCATACTAAAATTTTTGAGTTCATTGCAATAGCTTCAATATCTCCAATTTGTTGAAAGGAAAAATTCCAAACTGCGGAAATTGCGAACTCATCCTCACAAATTTTACTCAGTAGGTAGTACGAGGCTAGTAGTTTGTGGAATTCGACACTTATTGAATAGTTAATCAAAAGTAAGCCTTTTCGTTGAACTAGATGTTTAAAATAAATTTTTTACTACTTTATTCTCTATGCAATAGAATTTAGCAGTAGTTTGAAAGCAAAATGCTGATTTGGTTTGGTTACATCTCCGTGACATATTTCTACCTCTATCCGACAATTTGTTCACTTCCTCACTACAGTTCTCGATCTTGATACAAACTGGCTTTTGAAATTTACTCTGATGACACTAGAAGGCATCGCTGTATTCATAGTCCACAGCAACATTAGTTTTATCCTCTAAAACGTATTATTTCGGTCCAAACTTACGACTGACAGTCACTGGACAGTGGTCTGGTCTTGTCTGTTACTGGTTCCTTTAGCCTAAGTCTTCGGATATTTTCCTACAACATTAGGTAGTGGTAGCTCTCAACAGAACAACGCTCTCGCTTTCCCGTTCGAGTTTTTCTCACCCTTCTCAATTAAAAGGTTACAGCACACTTAATTATCGCCTCTCTCATTGATTGTTCTGAAAGGTGCTTTAATTCCTCGTTCCCATGCGAATACAATCTGATTCAAACTTGAAACTTGTTGAAACGACTGAACTACCTTCAATCTGTTTTTCTCATGGAACAGTTTCAGTAGGTAATCTCTTGAACTTTGGTTGTATTCTCCAATAACGGAGGTCACTTCCAGTCCTTTAATCACTTTCTGTTATATTTTCATACTAATGAAAAAACATATTGTTAAGTAATAAACTGTTTCACTCGATGTATTTTATTTAGTATTTTAGGAAAGAAATAGAGGTATTACCTCCCTCCCCCCTCGCCATTATACACCATAACATTTGTAGCGGCATGGGAGCCGCGAATTTGAAGAGCATTTTTAAAATCCATGATATACGACGCCCAACTTGCGAAATCGAGTTCACTACCCCCTCCCAACCAATGGTGCCAGTCTGGCACCAAGAGGAAATACGTCGTAATGTTGAATTTTCATCTATTAGTTTAGTAGGCAGTCTGTCGAATTTCACATCCGTATTCAAGGTGAAACACAAAAACCCACAAAATATGCGGTTTATGGTGTTTTGGCACCGTGGTGGCACCACTATTAGTAGAATGTTTCCTCAATTTCAAAGCTTGGGTACAATTAGTGAGCTATAAAGGAACCGAAGTACTGAAAAATCGGATGTTTTGTGAATATTATCCCCCCACTCGCCCTCTCCCCATGCGAATTTTGATACTCTGGTGAAAAGGTGTGCAACTCGAAAGTTTTCTGAGTCGAACAAAAAAAAAGAAACACGCAAATCGGTTGGAAATTGAGGCCTGGGCAGAGTTTACAAGATTATGCCCGCAAACGCACGTTTTTTTTTTAGCATTAACCATCCCCCCCAATACTCCCCTTAAAAGGCAAAATTCAAAATTCCGGCGATGTAGTGCACATCTAGATAGTGTTCCGCGTCGAATAAAAAAAGAACCAGTAAAATCGATTGAGAACTAAGGCCTGTGCAGACGACACAAGATTATGCCTAAACATATTGTTTAGTAATGCATGCATTCCAGGGGACGTCCCATTGGATAAGCATTAGATCATTTTAACCAGTTGGTAAGCGATAAAACTGTTTCACTCGATGTAATTACTTATTACTTTAGGCAAGAAATAGTGACCCCTCCCCCCCCCCCCTCACCATTATCTACCATAGCATTTCTAGCGGCATGGGAGCCTAGAATCTGAAGAGCATTTTAAAATCCATGATCTACGATACCCAACATGCGAATTCGAGTTCATTCCCCTCCCCCTCGCCACAAATGGTGCCGGTCTGGCACCAAAGCGGAAATACGTCGTAACATTGAACTTTTATCTATTAGTTTTTAGTAGGCGGTCCGTCGAGGTTCACATCCGTATTCAAGGTGAAACATTAAAAAAACCCACGAAATATGCGGTTTATGGTGTCCTGGCACCACGGTGGCACCACTATTAGTTCCATGGGGTACAGAGAATAATTCATGAAAATCCGGAGGTATAATGAGAATTTTTCCTCAATTTCAAAGGTTGGGTAAAATTAGTAAGCAGTAACGGACCCAAAATATTGAAAATCGGATATTTTGTGAATATTATCCCCCACTCATCCCCTCCCCTCGCGAATTTGGTACTCTGGTGAAATGGTGAAATCATGTACAACTCGGAAGTTATTTGAGTAAAATAAAAAAATAAACCCACAAATCGGTTGGAAATTGAGGCCTGGGCAGAATTTGCAAGATTATGCCCGCAAACGCACGATTTTTAAGCATTAACCCCCCCCTTTCCTCCCTTTAAAAAGCAAAATTCAAAATTCCGACGCCGTAGTGCACAACTAGATAGTGTTCCGCGTCGAAGAAAAAAAGAACCACGAAAATCGGTTGAGAACTAAGGTCTGGGCAGACGACACAAGATTATGCCCAAAAACGCACGTTATTAGAGCATTAACCCCCCTTTCCCCCCCTTAAAAGGCAAAATTCGAAATTCTGACGACGTAGTGCACAACTAGATAGTTTTTCGCGTCGAACAAAAAAAGAACCAGGAAAATCGGTTGAGAACTAAGGCCTGAGAAGACGACACAAGATTTTGTCACACACACACACAGACATTCACCTATGGTTTTTTTCGCGGATTTGGATTCAGAATGGTCTAAAACGGATTACTGTGTGGTTATTTTTTTTTCTGTTGAGTGTTGTCCAACTTCACCCCAGATCGATCGCTTAAGGACGCCCCAAGTCTTACTGTGGGACGTCCTAAAAACGCACGTTTTTTGAGCATTAACCCCCCCTTCCCCCCATAAAAAGCGAAATTAAAAATTCCGGCGACGTAGTGCACACCTAAATAGTTTTTCTGCGTCGAACAAAAAAGAACCAGGAAAATCGGTTGAGAACTAAGGTCTGGGCAGACGACACAAGATTATGCCCAAAAACGCACGTTATTAGAGCATTAACCCCCCTTTCCCCCCTTAAAAGGCAAAATTCGAAATTCTGACGACGTAGTGCACAACTAGATTCGTTTTTCGCGTCGAACAAAAAAAGAACCAGGAAAATCGGTTGAGAACTAAGGCCTGAGAAGACGACACAAGATTTTGTCACACACACACACAGACATTCACCTATGGTTTTTTTCGCGGATTTGGATTCAGAATGGTCTAAAACGGATTAGTGTGTGGTTTTTTTTTCTGTTGAGTGTTGTCCTCCTCCACCCCAGATCGATCGCATAAGGACGCCCAAGTCTTACAGTAACTGTGGGACGTCCTAAAAAACCCACAAAATATGCGGTTTATGGTGTCTTGGCGCCGTGGTGGCACCACTATTAGTAGAATGTTTCCTCAATTTCAAAGCTTGGGTACAATTAGTGAGCTATAAAGGAACCGAAGTACTGAAAAATCGGATGTTTTGAGAATATTATCCCCCCACTCGCCCCCTCCCCACGCTAATTTTGATACTCTGGTGAAATAGTGTACAACTCGGAAGTTTTCTGAGTCGAACAAAAAAAGAAACACGCAAATCGATTGAAAATTGAGGCCTGAGCAGAGTACACAAGATTATGCCCGCAAACGCACGTTTTTTAAGCATTAACCCCTCCTGCCCCCCCGCCACCACTCCATTAAAGGCAAAATTCGAAATTCTGTCGACTTAGTGCACAACTAGATAGTTTTCCGCTTCTAACGAAAAAGAACCGAAAAAATCGGTTGAAAACTAAGGCCTGGGCAAAGTACACAAGATTTTGTCACACACAGACATATACGTATGGTTTTTTGTCCAACTTTACCCCAGAATAATCACTCAAGGACGCCCAAGTGGGACGTCCTAAAAACTTGAAGAATACAAACAAGAAATTCTCTATTCCAAATTTGTTTCAAGTGGTTTCCAAAACAAAACACGCATTTCCATCCTATTTACTCATTATTTTTTTTAAAGGCTAAAATTTCCACGACCTTCAAGATTCCAAAAGTATAAGCAAAGCCTTTAAAGTGTTTTGTTTTAATTACTCTAAATTTTCCTGAAAAATAGATTTGCCAGAATATATCAGAATATTCCGAATAAACCAACAAACGTACAAGAATATGTTCAGAAAATATCCTGAAAATTGCCAAATTTAAACAAGTTTTCTTCAGAAATCCGGATTTCCACCCAATACTTCCCTTACCAAATCACATTTTAGGTGGTTTGAGGAAAGTAAAAATGTTTATCTCGAGAATTTGAGGAAACTAATTTCAGAACTTGTGAGAGGTGAGTCGATTACCTAAACGAATGTCCAGCTGCGTCTCCTCTGACTCTCTTAATTCCTGAAGATTGCCATTTCCTCTTTCCAACCGTTTTTTAATCATTCCCCGGAGCTTAACTCCCTCCTTTTGAATTCTCAGGTAGAGCTAATGCACTCGTAAATTGCCCTTCGAGAGAGGAAGGGAAACTGAATTAAATGTTCGTCGAGTCCAACAAAAATTAACGTTTTTTTCCCGGTAATCTCTGACATTCAGGAGATGAGTGAGGACTCGTAATGTCTTTACGTTCTTCCTAAACGGTTACAAATTAATCTTACTAAGAACAAGCAACATTATCAATGTTTCACTTTGTATACAGGGCGCTTCTTAACCCTAGAAATGTAGCGTGAGTAAAATTTACTCCTGTGTTTTGTGCCTAACCGGATCATGTGATCAGGCCCCCACCGCTCATGATGTGAATGCAAGAGTGAGGGGATCTTCGGACCTCGTGCAATGATAGGTAGGTAGATAGATATATAATCGTTTATTAAATAAATAACATGAACTATTTTCTCATTTTAACAAAATAAACATTACAACATGGTAATTAAACCGTCTGTCGGTAGTGTTGGTAATAGTAAAATAAAATTAGGTTTTGGAACTGGATTTTAAATTATAGGCAAACTATATCAAAAATTGAATTCCCTAACCAGCATCGATCTATAGTGCCATGCTAATTTACAAAAAACAATGAGATCTTTCCACCCCTCGCCGTTTAGACGAGCCACTGCCTCCTCATGTCCAAGAACCGGACTTCCAAAGGCGGTCCATCGAAATTCTGACAGGGTCGGGTCATATGCAAAGGAAATGAAATAGATCCTCTCTCTGACGGGTGTTGCATAAGGCGCATTGCGCACATCCGTCAGTGGGATAAGGTTTTCCATATAGGATGAAGTAGTTCACCCCTTAATTTGAAGAGCCATCTGCTTGCCACAAGATCAATTTTTGTGTCCTATATAAGGCTTAGAGGCTTGACTGAGGGGTCCAATTCTCTGTAGAGCGTGAAGTTTTCTGAGTCGGGCCCTCCGCCAGAACTGCTCGCGCTTAGACTTTTTGAATTCTCCCAGCAAGGCATCCGCCTGAGCCCTGATCATCTTGCAATCCAGCGAATCCTAGGTGGTTGTGGACGTCGAGCTCGGTTGAGAGATGATCCAGGTGCCTGGCCCAAGAAACATTCTTACCGATCACCTCTCTCGCTACGATTCTCGGTAGGCTGCTATCCTGAAGACGGGCATTTCTCAGCAGGTACCCAAAAAGGGCCTCGAGCGTGAATGCGGAAATGGTGTCCAATCCAGTCTCCAGGTGCAGGATGTAGTTTGGAGCAAACCTCGGCAACTGGAACAGCCTCCTTATAAACATAAGCTGAACCCCCTCAGCTCCCCCATGCTTTCTCCATCCCCAGCATGGCGCCGCATAACACAGGACGGAACGAACAGCCGATCGGAACACATCCATCTTAGCCCTCATTGTGCAATGACACTGCATAGTAAGTACCAAAATCAAAAATGAGTATAAATTTTACTTAACACTACCTTTCCCTGTAAAAATTAAGAGATAGAGATAGATAATCTCTTTATTCGTTGTCAAATGAGCATGAACATGAATGCGCCAAAATTTTACAAAAAAGAAAGTAGTTACAATAATAGGTAACTGTAGATTAAAAAAATGTATTTTTAAGCAATGCTTCCGCTATCTACCTTCGCAAGCGTGAACGTAAAATCCTTGTAACAGCTGTGCATTTGTCGCCCTCCCGTGTGACGTGACAATCGCAAATCCTATGCAACCCATCACTAGGCCCCAATAGCTCAGACGTAGCGCTTGGCACTCCCACCCAGGAGTCCCGGGTTCGACTCCCAGACCTGCCAAGAAATTTTTTGATCCAATCACTACTCGCTTACATTGTTCATCCGAATTTGATGAAATTTTCTAGGATTGTCCAGATTAGCGTGCAGATGGTCCCCTATGAGGGTAGTGAAAGGTGGTGAGTGCTTGGTGTTTTGAGATCAACTACTATGCATCGGATCATCTGTATAATCGGGTTATGGATACGAGGAAGCTATGTGCCACACCCACTTGGCAGACTTTTTTTCTTTTCGAATAGTACTTCCTTTTTTGTGTGATAAGTATAGGAAAACATACAACATAACAGTGGAATCAAACCGATTTTATAATTTATATTTTTTAACAATCAGTTTGCATACCTTTTTAGTGGTACGCACTTTGATAATTTTACTAAAGCGGCAGCAAATTAGGACCTTATTTTAAATGGTATGTCCTATAATAATAAAACGATTTCAATCGAAATAGGGCAATTTGTGAGAGTATTAACATTCGTTATTCTAAAACGAGCTGTATTTACCATTTTAGAGCCTATTGCGATGACAAAATGATGATTTGGTTAATGTGTAAAATTCACTCCACTCTACCTTTAAAGGCCTGTGGAACACATTTTTAGGGTTAAAAAATAATGGATTTCTATTTTGACCGACTTCAAAAGCGTGAAGGAGAAGTTGTGATTCAATGTGTCACGGGGCACTTTTAAAATTTTTTTTTGTATGTTTGAACACCTTGCATTTCTACAAAAAATTTCCCCCATATCCAGGGGGGATATGAAAACCGTTCCCCTGACTGAAAGTAGCCACTGCACATGCGCAAACGTCTATAACTTCCACATTACGAGATCGATTGCTGTTTACCCAGGTGGGGCTCAGGTCCTTAGGTACCAATATGATAAGAATCAAAACTGAAATGATCGTGTTTGCGCCTCGTAATAAAAATAATTGCTAAGTAATAGGTATTGTCCGATTTCGATGACATTTTCAGGGATCATGCGGATTGGGGCGTAAATGGTCCCCTATGAAAATCACGGCCCCAAATTGACAATTGCCTCTGTGCATGCGTAAACGTAAAATCCTTTGAACAGCTATAATACCCACGTTTTTCAATAAATTCGTGTAGTTTTACCCGTTACAAGGACTTCATGACAGACAGACTGACAGACACGGAACCAAATTATTCAGAAAGGCCCAGAACGTAAAACGCGAGTCAAAATTTTAATTTTGGAGAATTTTTTTTTTCAATCTTGAAAAGTGAAGAGCAATGCTTCCCCTACCTAACTTGGTGGGCTCGGAAGCAATTAGATTTGATTTTTAGAAGAAATCAATTTCGGGAAAAAATACGTCAACAAGACTTTCAAGAAATCTTTATTGTGCTTTTTTTTCTTTATGTGACGTCGCCGATCTGTCTACTAGACTTTGCCGACTTTTGTTATCTCCTTCAAACCATTCATCAACAGCCTTATTGTATATAGTTTAATCAAATGCAGTTGCTTGTTAACGAACCAGCGGAGGGAGCGTGGGTCGGTACCTACTGCTCTCGACATATGCGAAGGGTCAGGCGAACGTCATATCTGATCCCCCTTTTCCTGGGACAGTTCAAGTTGGGTCCAGAACGAAACTCCATTATTCAACAGTTTGAGGCCAACGTGTGGATTGGGAAAACTCTTGGAGGCCACTCCCTAGGAACAACATGCTCCCAGGGGTTCCTATTTATTGTTGAGCATCGCATTACCTGAGTGACATCGCGAACTTTCGTTCAGAATGAGCGATTTTCCTCAATTTCTTGAAAATAAATATTCGCCAATCTCGGAAAAACTTAACTTTGAAGGTTTTGATCGGGATAAACTTGTGTGTTGTGTTTTGTGTTGTTGGTATTTCAAAATTAGCATGATGCCCGGAAGATATGTGATTTTTTCTCTAGCTATCAAAGATGAGGAAGCTTGTTATACTCTTACCACGTTATACCCAAGTTAATTTAACTTGGGTCCTCCTAAAGCAAAATGTTTATGCGCATTTTTTGTTTCATAGCTTTGTGAACAATTTTGGTTTATTTTGCCCGAGATAAAACCATAGCATAGTAATATTGTGCAACTGATCGGAATTTTCAGGGAATGTGTTCTTTACAGCCCTTTAAAGGTTTCAATAATGTTAGTAACGGTAGAGTGTGCAATCGAGAATTCGTGATTTACTTTTTACTACATGTCTTACATTCTAATAGTACACAATTGCTAAAAAATTGGGTGGTTTTTCGGCTTAAACTTAAAAACGATTTTGATCAGTACTAGTCACTTCATTCGGGGAAAATCATAGAAACTTGGAATTTTTTTTTCCAGGCAAAACTAGAACAATAAAAAATACTATCCGATTCTGATAAAATTTAAGTGCAATCTAGATGATGCCAAATTAATTTCACCTTCGTCGCACCAAAAATACTTTCGTAAGTATACGAGTGTTGGCAAAAATGAGCTACGGCTTAAAGCTAAATTAGCTACGATTTAGGAGGAGCTAACAACTAAATATTTAGCAATTAGCGGTTCAGAAACAGGAATCCAATAATCGAATAAAAATTTTGCCGTCCGTCCGCCGTACGCCACACTTTCCTAAGTTACCATGGACCGATTTTGACGAAATTTGATAAATGAGCTCTTCTTGTGGTCTAGTTGTGTCCCGATGTTTTTGGTTCATGTCAGTCACTTCTAAGGGTTAAAAAATAAGGGCTGACATTTTCAAAACGCCGTACCTGAAAAACTTTCGATATAAAGGTATTGCTTTTTAATCAATTTAAAATACTATCATCGAGGGTCGTTCACATCAGATCGTTCACGTCAGTTCCCGTGACGGGGCTATGAAACAAGAATTCGGAGTCTTCCTGTAGCGAGCAGCTTTTGTGTTGGTTGAGAAGTGGAACCGACCTTACACCCAACTGGCAGGGTGGCTGAAAGTAAAGGAACAATTCGCCATCATTCTGGCTGTAGCAAGAAGGAAAATTCGCTCACCAGGATTGGAAGAAAATGGATTGGATGGATGGATTGGTCTTCCATGGTGGACCATTGAAAATAGATCGCACCTTGAAAACAGCATTGTGACAAGTATACAATCTGCAATTTCGGGAAAACGAGTTTTAAGTTACACGTATTGCACATAGTTCAGCCTAATTGTGATGTTTTCATTATTTACTCTAATTCCTTTCTTTTATTACGCTATTTTCTTAAATAACCATGAGTCGGTAGGACAAAAATGAATGACGTTTTTCCTCAAATTTTGAAAAAGGGGGAGAGATTTTGAAAAACTGAGGAAAGTAATGCGACAATTCAAAAATTATGTAATCCAGGAGACTAAATCTAAAAGAGTAGCGTTACAACTCAAAAATGGTACTCACGTTTCATTCATGTCCGACACCTTGGATACAATTGGCCTGCAATTTGCAGGTGTTATCACACTGCTATCCTAGTGTGACACCCCCACCTCGACACAGGTAGTAGTGTAACTACCGCTCCCAAGCTATAACGATTGACACTAGGCTTGTGAGGATACTATTTCCTTGTAGAGCTCGTCGAGATCTCTCTGCCTGTAAATTTAACTCAAAACTCGATATTTTGGACTTATTTACCTGCTATTCTCAAGGTGCGAGATATTCACAGTATCACTCTCATTGTTTTCATCGCCATGTTACCCAGAAGCTACACTATTGTTCACATTCTACTTTAAACTTGTTGATAATAAAAATTGCATTTTCTGTATTTAAAATAGGTAGTATTGAATTTTTAGAGTCGTAATGAGACCACCCAGAGCTTTTAGGACCAACTGTCCGGTCCCTTTATGAACATAAGGGTTGGACTTACGGTAAATCAGAAACACAAGTGTGAATTGCAAAATAGGTCTAATCTCTGATAAATTTTAGCTGATTAAAATGCGATCGTTGTTCGTTTCCTCGCGTTGTACTCAGTTTTGCGTCGTTAGCTACCAGTACTCAAATTTCCATTTTTTCATTTCCTTAAATTAAACTTGATTGTGAATCGAAAATATCGTTGGTAGATAGTGAAAATGGCAAAGCTGTGACCTTTGCAGGAGAGTGATGTATACAGAAAAATAATACACTTTTATGTAATATTTGCAGCGTTTTTTCGTTGTATATGACATTCATTCCTTCAAAATGTATAAATACACTTAACATGAATTTATAATCACCTTTTCGTGACGTTGATGAAACCCTTATTGAACAATTGTCTTAAAAGTGGATGGTGTCGTAGATGGTAAATAACTTGCTTTGCACATAGTATTGATGACTCAGCCTTATTTACTCGGTGTTCTTGACATGTTTGGACTGAAAGCCGGCTGATCAATAAAGTCGTATCGTATTGCCGTAGATATTTTTTCGAACCCTGTCATTTCTTCATATCAGAGGGACCACCAACAGACTTGACGAAAAGACATGACACAAAACTTGTTCAAATTTTTTTTTAAGTCTACCAAGTTGGTTGTGTGCTGTAAACCTGTGAATGTAGAAGGTGAAGAAGAAGTGTTTTATTGTTATGTAATTAACACCGATCTCTCAAAGTTCTCTCTACTTAACATTTATAGCTGGCAATTATGTTTTAAATCCCCCCCTCTACTTTTTTCCATTTTTTCATTTTACCTGCAATAGCTCTAAATCTCATTTCCCACCAATTATGGGTAAGCTATACTATTATCTAACTCGATTGCACAGTTATGTTTTTACCAGTCTGCAATCTAGTTTTGACACGCTTATTTAATGATAACCTATTTTAATCTGTCTGATTTTAATTTAGCTTTAATTAGTTTTAATCAAGCTTAATTTATATACTCATAAATGTTTCTAAATTCTATAAAAAACAAACTAATTCTAAATTACTTACTTGTTATTTTGGTTTATATTTATTATTTTCAATAATGAACCATCGGAATCGAGCAAAAAAAAAAAATCGTCGTCCCATGACACACCGAACTGTATACCTCCTTTCTTCGGCGCGGCTATCTTCAAAAACTTTCGAAATAAAGGTATCGTTTTGCTCAACAATTTAAAGTATAATTGAATTTTTAAAATGTTTGAGACCATGCTGGAGCCCTGCGGGACAAACCGTTCGCTCCCTACGGGTACTTAAAGGTTTTCCTTCGATAAAGAATCATGAGTGTGAATCACCAAAGAGTTCTAATCTCCGTTGAAATTTTGGCTTTCCAAAATGCGATTGCTGTTCGTTTCTTCGAGTTGTATTTATTTATGCTTCCTTAGCACGTCGGTGGACGTGTGATGATCATGATAAGAGGTCAATCTCCTGCTGAATGAAGTTGATTTATGGATATTTATCTGTCTTTTGTGTAACCGTTATTAGCTTACAGTTCGTTCGAAGGCGATTAGCCTTCTTGAGCTGTTTAAAGAATAATGCAAACTTCCTACTGTTGTGTTTTCTTCTCTTTTTTGTTTGTGAAGTTTATCAGGTTGCATCCTCAATAATGTTCATCCTTTCGTAGGCCTAATTTCGCTTTGTAACTGTATGCCTCCTCGAACAAATTGGTTTATGGTAAATATTTGTGACTCAAACCAAAATTCTTATAATATTTACGACAGAACATCCTTTCTTTGTACGAGTAGGCACCTAGTTCGGGTGTGTTTTCCTGATAAACAGGAAGTAGAGGTAACGCATTCTCTACTGTGTGTACCGGTAGCTACCCCTGTAAACCGGTACTGCAATGTTCCTTATTCAATTTCTTTAAAAGGGGAAGTTATTCTTCAAAGAACTCAAAGAATCAAAATAAGGCTACAATGCATCGCACAATTAATCTCAAAATTGTATGATTTTCACAATTTTTTCATGATTAGTCACAAAATCCTATGATTAATCACAATTTTTAAAAATGATTGATCCTATTATTCTTGTGATTAATCACAGATTTCCTGTGATTATGACTTTAATAATACTCATAGTGCGTGATTATTTCTGTGATTAAGAATGTACTCTTCACCCATTCAACCCCGGCGTCATCATAATATGATCATAATCAGCATATTATGCGTCATCATAATCAGCATATTATGCTGACGGGCGTGCTTTCGGGGCGGACTAGTGACATCATAATTATGCTGACGTAGCTAAGCGTTCAACACTATCACTTACAAATGGTTGGATAGGAGCTGGGGATGCTTGCGGAAACTTGGAGTGGAAAAAATGTACTTTTATCATTTCAATAGCCACACAACTTCTACATGAGCACAAAAAGAATCGATCAAATGTAGAGATAATTTATATGCTATAATTTATAATTTATAAGGGCCGGATGTTCAGACTGTCCTTCAATCTCAGGGTTGAATGGGTTAATCATACTCCGTGATTATGATTTTAATCATACCCTTAGTTTGTGAATACGAATTATTCTTATTCGTAATCATTTAAACATATTCCTGTAGTTAAAATCGTAATCATATTCCTTGATTATGATTTTATTCATACTCTAGTTTGTGAATACGAATTAAACCTTATTCATCACACAGAAACTTTTTCCTGTGATTAAAATCTTAATAATATTCATAAGTATGATTTTGCCCAACTTTGCCCTCAACTTCAGCCCCCTCATCAGCAATACATGAATCCTTAGTGCTACCCTTCATTCGGTTAACAAGAAACCAAATTTCCATCATCTCACGAAACTACTTGAAAAAATAATAAAAAAACGTCTGCCAAGTGGGTGTGGCACATAGCTTCCTCGTATCCATAACCCGATTGTATAGATGATCCGATGCATAGTAGTTAATCTCAAAACACCAATCTCTAAGTACCTTTCACTACCCTCACAGGGGACCATCTACACGCTAATCCGGACAATCCTAGAAAATTTCATCAAATTCGGATGAAAAATTAAGTGAGTAGATGTATGTGATTGGATCAAAAATATTCTTAGCCTCGACTGGGATTCGAACCCGCGATCCTTAGAGCACTATCCTCTGTGCTATTGAAGCCTCGTCATGTATACGATTTGAGACTCTCACAGGAGTCCGTTCCTCTATGAATGAATCCCTCTATGAAAAACAATTCTCTATGATTTTCATAGGGACCATCTAAACACTACTCTGTAACATTTCTGAATATTTCATTGAAATCGGGTAGAAAATGTCGAAGTTATGGCCGTTACAAGGAATTCACGTTTGCGCATGCGCAGTCGCTTCTATCAGTCCGGGGATGATGATTTTCATAGGGGACCATCTAAATACTAATTTGTAACATCCCTGAAAATTTCATTGAAATCGGATGGAAAATGTAGAAGTTATGGCCGTTACAAGGAAATTTACGTTTGCGCATGCGCAGTAGCTACTATCAGTCCGGAGGTGGTGATTTTCATAGGGGACCATCTTAATACTAATCTCTAACATTTCTGAATATTTCATTGAAATCGGGTAGACATTTTGTCGAAGTTATGGCCGTTACAAGGAATTCACGTTTGTGCATGCGCAGTCGCATCTATCAGTCCGGGGATGATGATTTTCATAGGGGACCATCTAAATATTAATTTGTAACATCCCTGAAAATTTCATTGAAATTGGATGGAAAATGTAGAAGTTATGGCCGTTACAAGGAAATTTACGTTTGCGCATGCGCAGTAGCTACTATCAGTCCGGAGATGATGATTTTCATAAGGGATCATCTAAATACTAATCTGTAACATCCCTGAGAATTTCATCGAAATCGGATGGAAACTGTAGAAGTTATGGCCGTTACAAGGAATTCACGTTTGCGCATGCGCAGTCGCTTTTATCAGTCCGGGGAAGATGATTTTCATAGGGGACCGTCTACACACCAACCCGCACAATCCCTGAAAATTTCATCGAAATCGGACAATAACTTCCTATAGTTATGCGCGTTACAAGGAATTGATGACAGACGGACAGACACACAGACAGACAGACACACAGACAGACAGACACACAGACAGACAGACACAGAACCAAAATTGTTCAGAAAGGTCTAAAACGCAAAACGCGAGTGAAAATTTTGATTTTGGAGAACTTTTTTCTCATCCTTGGAAAGTGAAAACAAAGCTTCCGCTACCTTGGTAGACTCGGAAGCAAAACAACTAGTTGAAGTTCATTCCTGTTTGTAGGTAATTAACTATTTACTCCAAGAAAACACTTGTTATTGGAACTCTCCCCAAATCCTAAACTATCGATAAAACCTGTTCTAATTTGTGATCAGATCATCCCATCTGGCGATGTCTTTGGTAGATTAATATGAACACATGTTTCCTCCGCTCAAAGATGAATGACATGGTAGCAAAAATGTGATTACAGGGGTTCCTTCACTCGCCTCTCGAGAGTTTCAGGAACATAATCTCGTGTCTTCAACGTATACATAATTCACTCGAATCTTGAGTCGGGGTTTTCTTCGCCTCCCAGTGAGTTAACTAACCGTTTAGAGATCGTTCAACTTTGCATCTTCCACCGTTCAAAACTCCCATCAGATTCCCATGACCCACAAGCGTGGGCAAAGACATGTCATTAAACTTCTCGTGCGGTGACATGACTTTGCTGGTACTTGCTTCAAATTTTAGTACGAACCGGTATATTTTACTATAATTATATTTCCAAAAATAATGTAAAAGGGTTACCTAACTCTCGTGGGTGATTTCATAACATCTAATTTGGTATTACAAATGCATTAAAAAGAGAAAAAAAAAAAAAAAAAAAAAAAAAACAGGATCTTTCTTCGTCAATACCTACCTACTAGTTTTGAACTATGAACTAGTTGCTATTAATTTATCAGTTGCTTTTAGCGAATTATAAAACAATTAAGCTACTACAATAGCCTCAATAAATTTAGAATGGGCTTCTTTGAAAAAATGTTTCACTGAAGTCCGTTTTGGAACATTCTAAAACAATCCATAAGAACTTAAAAAAAACTGAACTTTTCCTAAAAATTATATATATGATAAGGTTGATTATCCTGCATTTCTCCTTCTTCAGGACCCGAATAAGGAACCCATGATGAAGAAGTCTCCGAATACTTTACTGATCTGAAAGTAATGAAATTTAGAGGAAATATTTTGGAACCTACACTCAGAAAATCTTTGAATCTTTGGTTGTCAGTCAATGATTTTTAACTAACTTTCACTGTTGCAAGTCCTGATCAGATATTGGGAAATTTACGCGATGTGATGACGCATGTGGTCATATTGAAGGTTCTTCATCTGTGAAAATGAATTGTATTTAGCAGGTGGAGAGTCAGATAAAAAACTCATCAGTGGTGAGCGGTTGCCGTGAACTTACGCCAAAATACGGGTAATTGATGTGACGAACCACAGGGTGTTCGGAACGGAGATGTCTATTGTATGTCTACTCAAGGAAAACGTTAAACCTGGTTTTGAGAACTAATTTTGAACTACTTTATTTTATAAGTACTTTACAACTTTTTTACAATGCTAACATACATTCAATCGGAATCGGAACTTTTTTAATAATCTTTTTTTTGACATTTTCATGTCTTTCATATGGCACATAAAAAAAAAATCGTCACGAAATTTGTTGCGACGAAATTTGTCCCAAGTCGCCACAATGTTGATTATGACCATCAGAAGTGAATTTGTTAGGTACTTTACAGGTAGGTACTTTACAATTAGGTAGGTACTTTACAGTTTGATATTACCAGATCAGCTGAGTCGAAAATTGAGCTCCCAGATCAGCTGAGCCAAAAATCGAGCTCCCAGATCAGCTGAGTCGAAAATCGAGCTCCCAGATCAGCTGAGTCGAAAATCGAGCTCCCAGATCAGCTGAGTCGAAAATCGAGCTCCCAGATCAGCTGAGTCGAAAATCGAGCTCCCAGATGTCTCGGGAGGGGGGGGGGGCATGAAAATGTTTCAATGTGTTGCAGACTCGTATGCAAGCGTTTCCTTTAAAAGACTCATTTACATTCATTTATGACGGAATTTTTATCTTTGAACGTAATTTTGGTTGCAGTTGAAGCGATTTTCTTACTAAATTGAATTCTTGACAAGTATCTGATCCTAAAATTGGCTTATCCGCTGTGTATATCACTAGGTATTCCACCTTAATCTTATTTAATTGGTTCCTGCCAAGTTATATTACCTAGAAGTCTAAATATCTCCTACACCAGAATCAAAAATTTCAAATTTCAAATTCAAGATTTTTTTGTGATTTTGACCTTGTTAGTATCACTAAAACAACAACTATAACTACCATACTGAATTAATTCAGTAAGTTTAAATCTGAAGAGACCGTTGGAAAGAGCGTTAAATTGTCTTCCTGCCTGATATAAAATAATTTTTTTCGGACAAATTTCGAAGTCGCACGTCATTTTTAACCGCTCCTTGGCAACGCGACGCAGACGTTCATAGTTGCTAATTTGAAGCCATCAACTTTAGGTAGGTAACTTCGAACATTCTCCCACCTAAATCAATCCAAGTTGATTTATTTTCATTTTCAGTCTTGATATCTTGCTGGCTTCACTAGTCGACGTTCTTTTCTTGTTGTTTCATTCTTCTCTTCTATCTTCGACTCCTCTTGAACTTCCAGGGGATAGAGTCTCTGGATTGGCCTTAGCAACTCGCTTGAAGATGTCGTCAGACGCACAAGTCGTATTTCTCCATCTTTGCTGGGCAAAATTTCTTTGACGCGAGCCATAGGCCAGGAAATCCGTCTGTTGTCCTCACTGCCAATCAGTACGAGTTCGCCAACTATTGGACCCCTTGTTCGGCGTTTGGAGTTCCTGTTTTCTAGCATTCCCAAGTACTCAATCCTGAACCTTTGTCTCAGCTCGTTTCTCAATTTGAATCTGTACTGAGCTTTCTTCTGCAGATTCAGATCGTCAATCAAATCAAGGTCAGGTACGCCAATCCCTCTAACTTCTTGTAGAAACAAGGAAGGAGTGATGGCAGCTAAATCTTTTGAACCCTCGGACATGTACGTCAATGGTCTTGAATTGACAATTGCTTCGATGTCACAGAGCACTGTGGACATCTCTTCGTAGTCCAGTGAGGTCCTTTTCAATTTTTTATTTAATAATTGCTTCACGAGTGCTATCATTCGCTCCCACCATCCTCCCCACCAAGGTGATGATGGCGGATTGAACTTCCAATCAATTTTTGTCGCTTCCGTGATCAAATCCCAATCGAGTTGAGCCAAGGCATTCGCAGTACCGACAAAATTTGTGCCATTGTCCGTGAACACAGTAGAAGGTCGTCCCCGTCGCCCTATGAATCTTCTAAATGAAAGGATGAACGTTTCGGTAGACATCGACATGACCAATTCCAAATGAACTGCACGAACTGTGGCACACGTGTACAGACAAATCCAAGCTTTCGAGGAACCTTTAAGATGAACAGGGCCGGCGAAATCAATCCCGCATACTTCAAATACTCCTGCATCTCGGACTCGATCAATAGGTAGGCTTGGGGCTATAGTCTCCATCTTCTTTGAATTATACCTCCTGCACGTCACACAACTATTTACTACTCCTCTGACTGTCCGTCTTGCCTGCAAAATCCAAAAGCGTTCCCTTAAAATGCACATGAGACCTTGGACTCCAACATGACAGTGATCTTCATGAGTTTGGATCATGAGACGTGTGACAACCGGATGACCAGCAGGGAGTACAACTGGATGACGGAATTCGAAGGAATCTTCTCTATTCGAGATTTTTGTTCGAATCCTGATCAATCCATCTTCATCTTTGTACGGATTCAACGTGAGAAGCTCTTTGCTTCGTTTAGTGTTAGTAAACGACTCTTCCTGTACCCATTTCATAACTCTCTTCTCAGCGAATTGAATTTCTGCATTGGTTAAATGGGTACTGGGAATTTCGATTTTCTTACATCTATTGACTGTTCGATATAACCAGGCAACTGATCGAACAAGTTTCCGATATCTGGAAAAATATCGATAGTACCAATCTGTTGATAGACCTGAAGAATTGTTCAAACAGATGGATGATACAATGACTTTCTTCCTTTCTTGCATGATCTGCTCTTCATCACAGAATAAGTTCTCCGATGGCCAACTATCTTCCGAATCTCGTAGCCAATCGGGTCCCTCCCACCAGCGAGATTCGAGGAGCTTTCTAGCGCCACATCCTCGTGAAGGCAGATCTGCTGGGTTGTGAGGTCCAGGTACATATCTCCACTGTGATGGTTCTGAGGACTCTCGAATTTCACGTACACGATTTCCAACAAATTGAGCCCAGTGATCGTCTCTCTTGATCCAAGCCAGTGTCGTGGACGAATCAGACCAGAAAAATGAATCAACATTTTCCCAATTCCACGACTCAAGGACCGTCTGATAGAGTCGAACACCGATAGTTGCTGCTAAAAGCTCCAATCGCGGAATGGTTGTCCTCTTTATCGGTGCAACTCGAGCTTTCGCTTGAACCAGTTGAACAAACACTTCGTTGTCAGTTTCCACTCGTATGAATACAGCAGCGGCATATGCATACTGACTCGCATCGCAAAATGTGTGTATTGTCGTCTTGCTGGTAGAAGTTGAGCCGTTCAACCATCGCGGAATCTTAACTTTTTGCAACAACGGTAGCTCTTTGGCCCAATTCAGGAATTCTTTTTGCAAACTATCGCTCACTTCTTGGTCCCATTTGGTTCCTTGCTCCCATGTTTTCTGAAGCAGGCGCTTCGGGAACAAAGCTACTGGAGAAACAAATCCAATTGGGTCAAACAATTTGTGTGCGATTGAGAGCATTTTCCTTTTTGTTACTTTTCCTTCAAGTTCAAAATCAAAGCAAGTTGAACATAAGTGAAGGGAATCTTCTTTTTTATCCCATTCTAGCCCTAAAATTTTTGTTCTGTCTTTATCAGAATCTTGGCCAGTGAACTCCCACCCTCTTAGTTCCATTTTTGCATCATCTAGGATGGTAGTCGCCTCTCGAATGAAATTGTTCGTTTCTTCTATACTGTTTTTACTCACCACACAGTTGTCTACATAGAATCCATTCAACAAAGTTTGAATGATTTCTTCTTTTTCTGTATGAGTAGAGCGATACTGTTCTAGGTGGTGTATTATTACCGCTCCCAAGAGAAACGGGCTACAAACCACTCCGAATACCACTCGGCAATGTCTATATGTTTTCAAAATACCATTCGTATCTATCCATAGGAATCTCAAATAATCTCTGTCGTTTTCAGCTAAACTAATTTGTAGAAAAGCTCTTTAATGTCGCCAGTGATTCCAAATTTTCCCATACGAAACCGAAGTAGTAACGAGGGAATTTGCTCTATCAATTTAACACCTTTTTCAAGACAGTCGTTTATTGAAGGTTTCATCTTTTCGTGAGCAGATGCATCGAATACGGGCCGAATTCTGGTTGTGCTACCTTCTTTAATTACAGCTCTATGAGGAAGGTAATGCTTACCCGATCCGATTTGATCAACTGGAACCTCCTCTATCACGCCATCCGCCAACCATTCTTCAAATACTCGCTGGTATTCTTCATAGATTCCTCCATTCTTCATTTTGCTGATAGCTGCTTGAAGTCGTTTGAATGCGATGTCATAGTTGGTACCTTCCTTCGTCATTCATCCGGACAGTTTCTGTGAAGTGCTTCAAAGCTGCTTGATGGAGTTCTACCTGCGACTTCTTCTCCGATGGCTCAGTGATACCTATGGTTTCGAGTTTCCACAACTCAGACAGATCAGTGTCATTAACATGCAGTGAAATCAGGGTTGAAACACATGGATCATCATCATTAACTATCTTAGGTTTTCCTATGACAGTCCAGCCCAGACAGGTTTGTAATGCGACTAAACCACATGGTAGTTCTACTTTCTTCCCTGTCAGCAACTTTCCTGCTACATCAGCCCCTAACAAAACTTCTATGGGTGTGACCTTTTGATCAAAATCAGAAAGTTGGATGTTTTCAGCCCTAAGTTCATTCATCCATGGTCCATTCTTGACTGAGGATACTTTGCCACAGATAACTTGCTGATCTAGGGCGTCAAAACGGTACAGGCTTCCTTTTTTGTCAATTGACCCTATGCTTATCTTGTAGGTCTTATGGTTGATAGGCTTAGATCGATCACCACCGAAAACAGAATGTGAAATCATTTCACTGCCAACAGGATGGTACCCCATTGCAATTGCAGTGTCTTTCAAAATGTATGATCTCATTGATCCTGTGTCGATGAGTGCTCTCACTTTGCGCTCATTTTCCTTATTTCTAAGCACTACCACTATAGTCTGTAGGTATACTCCTGGCTGTCCAGTTATGTTAGAGAGATCTTTGCAGTCTTGAGTACCGTCTACTCTATCTTTTCCTATGTTGGGACACATCAAAACCAAATGCTTTCTTCGACACACATTGCACTTTACTATAGCCTTACATTTTTGTGCAATATGATTAGGTCTAAGGCATATAAAGCAAACGTTATGATTTTTCACTATTTCCCGTCTTTCTATAAGGGTCATATCTTGGGCTTTCAAACATTCCGCAGATTTGTGACTGGAACCTGAGCAAAAAATGCAATTATTCTTATTTCCACTATCTCTCTTGACGGTTAGAAGACTAGCTGCGGAAGGGATTTCGCGATTCTCCCCTGACATAGTTGGGGAAACTACCTTTTTCTTTCCGGATTTTGCGAAACTGAAACCACTTCTCGCCAACGAAATCCGCTCTTCGCTCTCTACTTCTCTTTTGATGAATTTGCGAAGTTGGGATAGCAAAATTTCCGCTTCTGGTCGGTCCGAGTCATCTACTGCATTGAAAGTGCTCCTCTGCCACGCTCTCAACAACTCTTCTGGCAAACACGATTCAACGAGAGGGAAAAGCATTGACGCGCATTTTTCTGAAGTAACCCCTAACGTTTCAAGCGCACGAAGTTGACATTCGAGCTTGTCATAAAATTCGGAGAGCCGAGAATTTGTCGAAGAAGCCGCGTTTTGGAGGACCAATCCCAGAAGTTCGCGCGTGTACACCTCGACCAGCAACCCATCCCTTCCAAACCGATTTTTCAATTCTTCAATTGCTTTGGGGTAGTTATCTGCGGTTGGTGGAAAACTAGCTACTACATCGTGCGCGCGTGAACCAGGTATCGCGCTTTGAAGAAGATATTGAAACTTCTCCTCTGGCGTTAACGTAACGTCGCGATCTATCGATTGAAAAAGACTCCAGAACGTTAACCAGTCTTTTGGGTCCCCATTGAATTTTGTGAGTTCAACTTTGGGTAGCTTGAACTTCCTCCCAGTTTTCTCACTAACCCCGGTCTTAAAACTATGAACCGACTCGGGTCTCAAAATTGAGGACACTATGGATCGAATGTTCAGAAAACTAGTTTCGTATTCCTCAGTTTTTATTGCCTCATCTTCTATGTCTTTGTCACTATAGTTCTCAGTTAGCATCATATCTAGAACAGGTAAATTCAGCTCATTCAATTCGTTGTATCGTTTCTCAAGGAGCTCGAACAACGTTTGCATATTCCGGATTACGGTCGTATCGCTCAAATCTCCTCTACCCTTGAAGATTTCGTCCAACGAATTGAATGTCCTGGTAAATGCAGCTCTTACCACTCGGCGTCTTCTCACCAGGTTTTCCATCTTCCGCCGGAATTTTCAGTTGGGCGCCAATTGTTCGGAACGGAGATGTCTATTATGTGTAGTCTACTCAAGGAAAACTCAGAACCTGGTTTTGAGAACTAATTTTGAACTACTTTATTTTATAAGTACTTTACAACTTTTTTACAATGCTAACATACATTGAATCGGAATAACGGAACTTTTCTAATAATCTTTTTCTCGGACAAATTTCGAAATCGCACGTCATTTCTAACCGCTCCTTGGCAACGCGACGCAGACGTTCATAGTTGCTAATTTGAAGCCATCAACTTTAGGTAGGTAACTTCGAACACAGGGTAACAAAGCAGAGACGTACAACCTTTTAGTATGGGAGGTATGTATATTTGCGAAAAAGATTTGTTTTTTTGGTAAGTAGAAGATCTAGAAGACGTTTGTGTCTACAGATGGGCACAGCGGCGACTTCAATGCGTACCTACCTACCTATCTGGATACGCTGTGGTTATTAAGTACAACTCATATGATCTGGTGAGTATTACAACATGCGTCGATCGTGCAATACAAAACATGAATACGAGTAGATATAAGTGCTCCAACACTATCAGATAGCATATCACTGCTATCGTATGATGGAGGATATGAGTGTGACAATAAGTGTGAATCACACTAAAATAATTGTTGGTATTCCAACATACCATCTGTTGACTAGATATCTATGTCCAACAAACTACTACATCAAGTATGTATTCGCTGAGAATATTATTTTTTCCCTTTTTGGTGTTAACGGACATAATTTTTGAGGTCGGTCCATTTTGGTTTATTATTTTCAATAATAAGCCTTTGGAATCGAGCAAGGAAAAAAATTGTAACCCCCCCCCCCCCCTCAAAATTTGATGTTTTACGTTTCAAGGTACGTAGAATACGAAAATCGAATAAAAAAATTTCCGTCCGTCCGCCGTCCGCCGTACGCGGCACTTTTCTTAGCAACACTGGACCGATTTGATTCAAATTTGGTATATGGGCTCCATTTGGGGTCTAGTTGTGCCGCGAAGCTTTTGGTTGATGTAGGTCACTTCTAAGGGGTGAAAATTAAGGGTTGAAATTTTCAAGAGTGCCCTAGCTCGAAAACTCTCGAAATAAAGATATCTTTCTTCACCAATTTTAAATAGTATTGAATTTTTAAAAATTTTTGAGACCACCCGGAGCTCTGTAGGACAAACCGTTCGGTCCCTACGAGTACTTGAAGGTTTTCCTTCGATAAAACAGAATCATGAGTGTGAATCGCAAAAGAGGTCTAATCTCCATTCAAATTTTATCGGACTAAAATGCGATCGCTGTTCATTTCTTCGATTTGTATACAGTTTTGCCTTCTGCGTAACCAGTAATCAAATTTCCATATGAAGCTTTCTATTTTTCCAATCGAGTGTGAAGCGTTTAGTTCTTTCTAATAAACTTGATTGTGAAGGTGTGAAGCCAGTATGGTGTGGTAGGTAGTACCTAGCTGGTAGGTAAAAAAAATGTTGGTGGGTAAAAAACGCTGCAAATCATTGCTCAAAGGCTTCTTCACTCTTCAGATCACTGATCAGCTGAGTGAGCTCCGGAGCCATTCTCAATCCTATTGAATGGAAGTGCTCTTCCAGGCGTCTCCAGCATTCGAGGAGATCTTCTTCACTCTTCAGATCACTGATCAGCTGAGTGAGCTCCAAAACCATTTTTACTCCTATTGAATGGAAGTGCTCTTCCAGGCGTCTCCAGCATTCGAGGAGATCTTCTTCACTCTTCAGATCACTGATCAGCTGAGTGAGCTCCAAAACCATTTTTACTCCTATTGAATGGAAGTGCTCTTCCAGGCGTCTCCAGCATTCGAGGAGATCTTCTTCACTCTTCAGATCACTGATCAGCTGAGTGAGCTCCAAAACCATTTTTACTCCTATTGAATGGAAGTGCTCTTCCAGGCGTCTCCAGCATTCGAGGAGATCTTCTTCACTCTTCAGATCACTGATCAGCTGAGTGAGCTCCAAAACCATTTTTACTCCTATTGAATGGAAGTGCTCTTCCAGGCGTCTCCAGCATTCGAGGAGATCTTCTTCACTCTTCAGATCACTGATCAGATGAGTGAGCTCCAAAACCATTTTTACTCCTATTGAATGGAAGTGCTCTTCCAGGCGTCTCCAGCATTCGAGAAGATCTTCTTCACTCTTCAGATCACTGATCAGCTGAGTGAGCTCCAAAACCATTTTTACTCCTATTGAATGGAAGTGCTCTTCCAGGCGTCTCCAGCATTCGAGCAGATCTTCTTCACTCTTCAGATCACTGATCAGCTGAGTGAGCTCCGAAGCCATTTTCAATCCTATTGAACGCAGGAAGCTGAAATTTGAGGGGGAAGGTCAAGGGAGAATAGATGGTGGTAGGGGCTATTGATGGAGAACCAGTGATCTATACAGAAGGGTGATCTATACAGAAAATAATAAACCTTTGAGCAATGATTTGCAGCGGTTTTGTGTTAAAAAGGTTTTCTCGTTTTTTTTCCTTCGTTTTCGCTTATTATCCATGGCTCATCTTCAAATTTTCTCTGCTTCCAAGGTTACAAAACTCGATTGTTTGCCTTGGCTGTGGTAGTGGGGGTGTAGCAATACTAACCCCGTGATGAACCCCCCACCACCAACCGGTGATCGTCGCCTGTCATCCAAAACAGTCCCGTTGTTTTTTTTTAAGTTTTTTTTTTTTTTCAACACGAGTGTGAATCGCACAAGAGGCCTAATTTCAAAATGTTATGCGCAATGAGTGAATGAGTGTGAAGCGTTTATTTCTTCCAAATAACCTTGATAGTGAAGCTAAAATATGGTTGGTAGGAAGTGACAATGGCAAAGCAGTGTTTTTTGCAGGCGAGTGATCTATTCAGAAAAATAATAAACCTTTGTGTAATAATTTGC
Organism: Apolygus lucorum; assembly: GCA_009739505.2. Taxonomy (NCBI): domain Eukaryota; kingdom Metazoa; phylum Arthropoda; class Insecta; order Hemiptera; family Miridae; genus Apolygus; species Apolygus lucorum. The sequence goes on from CM019182.2 coordinate 40,965,281, forward strand.
TGCTTTTTTTTAGTAAGGCAAACAGTGTTTCCGATGTTTGCCTGGAGGAGACGCCACTGAAAACATGTCGTATACAGTTCAACAGTGCAATAATTCTGAGATACTGAGAGGGATTTTTTGCAGGAAATGAGATCTTCACGAAACTCAACACCCTGCGTAGGATTCAAAACTCGTGATAATTACCGCTTGATCTGAGTTTGTGTACATGAGACTCCAAAACCACCATAACACGAATGTAAATCTCATTAAACACAGGTTTCATTAAACGTGGATTTGCGCTGTGTCATAATACTTGATGATTAAGTAGGGGATTGGGTTTTTATTTAGTTCCCGAGAAAACTGACGTGTCCACTATGCTTCATCATCCGTATTTGTTCCGACTCCGAATAGGATTCCTGTGAATACCACAATGAGGCGGTATTTACATCTCAGGTTACGTGCCCTGCGGAGATTATCTTCTCTTTGCGATGCTGAGAAGTAGACCTGCCTCAGGCGAACGTCAGACTGACGGCAATCCAGCGATCCGCAATAGTAATAATCGTGTCCTGGGAATGAACATTCAATCGGTACAGAGGTGGAAGAGGCGTTCATAAGTTCGGAAAAAATATTGCTTTGCTGTTGAAAGTATAACTTCGTTTCTCAAAATTATACGGCAAACAGATATGAAACCAAAAAATGCATGCCAAGTTGGGTGGGCACTATTACATCCTCACCTACAATAATGTTGAAGTATATAAATGTAAAAATTCGTAATTTTATAAGAGTAGTAATAATTGAGAAATTCCCATGCTATGAAAATTTATTTCCACGACCACGTTGTTGTTTTTGTGAATTGACAATAAAAAACGCAATAATGTTGTTCGCTGTTATGAAATGAGTGTTCACTTTTGGTTTATTATTTTCAATAATAAACCTTTGGAATCGACCAAGAAAAAAAATTTTAACCCCCCTCAAAATTTGTTGGTTTACGTTTCAAAGTACGTAGAATCCAAAAATGAATAAAAATTTGGCCGTCCGTCCGCCGTACGCGCCTCTTTCCCCACTTAGTATTGACCGATTTCGATGAAATTTGGTATGTAGGCTCCATTTGGGCTAGTTGTGCCCCTAAAGATTTTGGTTAATGTAGGTGACTCTCCCAATGGTTGAAAAATAAGGTTTGAAATTTTGAAAACGCCCTAACTCAAAATATGTAGATAATATCTACATTATAAAGTATATACATAATAATAATAATATCTACATTATAAAATATACATTATAAAGTGCTGGAAATATGAGGTCTTCAATGATTGACTCTTACTTTGTGACTTCATACGGTTCATGTAGTCATGTACCGAGTATTCATAC
>CM019182.2:40966727-41001554 GCA_009739505.2 Apolygus lucorum
GCTGATGAGGAAAGTGTGGCACTCGAAAGAGATACCAAATCTTCACCTCATTAGAAACAACTGTAGGCTATTAAGAAGAAAAACTGTATGGCTGGTTTGGACTATTGTAATTTTACTATGATTGAGAAGGAATGAAAGAAAGAAGAGGCAACTATTGTACTTGATGACGCTATATTGAAAAAAAAACCAAAGATTGAAGTGAAGAAAAGAAAGTAATGCACCTACCTAGGGCATGCCGTTGTAATTAAATTAGGTACTTATTTCGATTGTTCGGCGAATTCTTGTGGAATGGTGATTCTTGTGGTGAGTGATGAATGGTGATGGATGATGGTTTGGTGGCTAATAATTATGGCGAAACACCTCGTGGAGGTAAATGTAGACGTCTTGGACGTAGAAAAAATGAATAGCAGGTACACGGCAGGCTTGTTTGGGAGCTTGAAGGTAACTGAGCTTGGGAGACCAACCACCACTGGACTGATGATGGAATCAACCGGTGATAAGACCACTGAGCTGGGGTCAGTGGTCAGTAGGTCACCTGGTCTCCCTCATTTTAGTAATCCGCTTAATCTATTTGCCCAAACATCCCGCCCACCAAAATTTAACCAAATTTTCAAAATTCTGGTTCGGTCAGCTCAGAATCAGTTATGGGACGCAGAGACACCAGTTTCGTGACAGGGCGCAAGAAAACGCCATGAGCTGTCTTGATTTCGACGACACGGAGCACACCATCTGTCCCAGGAAACGCCTTCTGGACACGACCCAGTATCCACTGAGTTGGGGCTGCGTTAGCCTTGAGGATGACGAGATCTCCTATCTCAAGATTCGGATGCCTCTTCGTCCACTTGTTTCTTTGCTGCAGATGGTGCAAATATTCTGTCCTGAAACGCTTCCAGTAGTGCTGTGTGCGTTGTTGCACAAGCTGCCATCGGGACAATCTATTTTCAGGTAGCTCAAGTATTGGCAATTCAGGACGAGCAGTGAGGGGAGCACCAATCAGCAGATGGCCAGGCGTGAGAGCTGCGAGGCTTTCAGGATCATTGCTAATAGGGCAAATTGGCCTTGAGTTGAGGATCGCCTCGATGCGGGAAAAAAGCGTAGCAAGTTCCTCAAAACTGAGGGGAGTGCTGCTGGAGATTCTTTTGAAGATGGCTTTTGACGACTTCACTGCAGCCTCCCAGAGACCACCGAAATGGGGTGATGCTGGCGGGTTAAAGGACCATTCGATACCTCGAGGAGTTAGGTACTCGATTATTGCATTTGAAGTGTCCTGTTGATGATACCAATCTAGGACCTCCTTCATTTCACGACTGGCGCCCATGAAGTTCGACCCACAGTCTGAGTGGATACGAGCTGGACAGCCTCTTCTTGAGATAAATCTGTCAAGGGCAGCGAGGAACGCAGAAGTGGAGCAGTCTGAAACAACCTCCAGATGTACAGCCTTGGAGGTCATACAAATAAATACGCACAAATATGCCTTGCCAAGAGCTGCTTTTCGTCGGAGAGATTCCTTGATGTGAAAGGGTCCAGCCAAATCTACGCCTACTTCCACAAATGCTCTACTCATTTTGAAACGGCATTTGGGCAAGTCTCCCATGTACGGTGCTTGAGGCTCTTGTGATAGCTTGAAACAGGTGGCGCAACGATGAACTCTCTGTCTGACAACAAGCCGAGCAGACGTGATCCAAAATTGGCTCTGAAGGAGACATTGCAGAGAGGATGGTCCAACATGTAAGTTGATTCTGTGATGGTGGTCGATGAGGATTCGAGTGAAATGGCATTTACCGGGCAAGAAGATAGGATGCACTATATCTTCAGGTAAGTTCGAGTTGGTCAATCGACCGCCCACCCTGACAACTCCATCTCCATCAATGAAGAGATTCAGCCTTTGAAGGCTGCTAGACAGTTTGGTCTGATCAAGAGTTGGTCCTCTTAATGGAAGGTGGTGCGATTGGACAATTTTAATCAGGGACATGGTCGCAAACCTGTACTCTGAAACAGAAACAGGAGGTACCTTTTTCAAAAGGTCAGCAAGAGGCATCTTGTTGGCTTTGGACTTGGTCCAGTGACCACCTGATGGCCAACCAACGAAATTTCTCAAAAATCTCACCACATAAGCAGTGACTCGAACCAATCTGCTGAATGAAGAAAAACGATCCATCCATGGGATGAGAGGTGCGACAGGTTGCTTGGCAACAAAGTGGCTGACGGTTTTAACCTTCATTTCAGGCAGATTAACATTAGTAAGCTCTTGGAGCGAATCAAGGGGCCAGTACTCAGTGGGAAGTTGAAGCCAAGATGGTCCAGATGTCCACAGGGGGTGATTGATGAAATCTGCTGGTAGAAGTCCTCTTGAAGAGCAGTCTGCAGGATTTTCTGCTGTCCTCACATGGTACCAATCAGCTGAGTTGGTTGAATCAATGATCTCAACAACTCTGTGAGCCACGAATGTCTTCAGAACACTCGGTTCAGTACGGAGCCATCCTAAAACCACCATTGAGTCACTGAACCAATAATGTTTGCTGATTGACAGCGAAGAAAGAAACTCCTTGAGAGATGAGAGAAGTCGACATAACAGCAATGCGGCTGAAAGCTCGAGTCTAGGAACAGTGAGTGGTTTTAGGGGCGCAAGTTTGGACTTGGCCTTAAGAAGAGTTATTTGAGTGCCCATGGGGCTTACAGAACGCAAGTAGATCATGGCGCTGTATGCTTGTTCCGACGCGTCACAGAATCCCACGATCTGTAAACACTCAGCGTCTGAAACTGGAATGAATCGAGGAATGGCGACTTGGTCGAGGATCGGCAACTGGGCCACAAAACGTTTCCAATTGGTAGCAACAGAATCAGGAACTTCCTGATCCCAATCGACTTGAGCTTGCCAGCAAAGTTGAAGGATTATCTTAGCGAAACAAACAATCGGCGACAAGTAGCCCAATGGATCGAAAATTCGAGCAATGGATGAGAGAATTGAGCGCTTCGTGAGGGATAGAATGGGTACTTCGACATGGTAAGTGAAATGGTCCTTTTTTGAGTCCCACTGGAGACCCAATATTTTGATAGTCTGATCCTCAGATCCCAACTGCAATGGACAAGCATCAGATGAATCGTGCGTGGTATCCACAAGTGATGGGTGATTAGATGACCACTTACTTAGTTCGAACTGGCCCTTACGAAGCAATTCAATAAGCTGGGACTTCAACTTTTGAGCTCCCTCAAGGGTGTTGGATCCGCTGCAAATATCATCGACGTAAGTATCGTTGAGAATGACCTTTGAGGCTTCAGGGTAAGCTTTACCTTCATCATTAACCAGCTGAATCAGAGTCCTGATTGCAAGCCATGGTGCTGAAGTGGTACCATAAGTTATGGTATTCAATGCATAATCCTGAAGTTTGGCTGTCGGATCACCACGCCAAAGAATGTGTTGGTACTTGAGATCTTCATCTCTAATGAGTACCTGACGAAACATTTTTACTATGTCTGCAGTGAAGACAAAACGGTGCAGACGAAATCGAAGTATGACAGAACCTATGTCTTTCTGAAGCTTAGGACCCGGAAGAAGAAAATCATTCAAGCTTCCTTGTGATGACTTGCACGATCCATCAAACACAACCCTGATCTTGGACTTCACACCATCTGACTTGAAAACAGCATGGTGAGGAATCGTGTATGCCGCCGGCTCTTCACTGACTGTCATATGAGATAAATCTTCATATTCCTTCATGAATTGGATGTAGGCTTGCTTGAAGTCCGGATTCCGAGCGAATTTGCTTTCCAAATTTCGAAAACGAACCATAGCAGCAGAACGTGAAGGAGAAAAGTTAGGAGGTGGCTCTTTGAAGGGTAGTGCGACTATATACCTACCCGATGCAGTTCTTCTGTAAGTATGCTGAAAATGTAGCTCACAAAACTCATCATCAGGGGATGTGATTGACCTTTCTTCGACCTCCTCTACTGACCAAAACTTGTTCATAACGTTTGTCAGCTCCCTATCATGACAAGTGAACAGCGACGTCGAATGGTATTGTTTCATAGGACGTTGAAAACGACCTCCAACTACAAATCCAAAGGCAGTAGGCGTAAGCTTGGGAATGTTGGATGCGATTTGAATTGGCTTCCCTTCAAGAATGTCGTAGAATAGGTCTCCACCCAGTAGAAATTCTACTGGTCCCAGGTTTCCAATAGTTCGGATCAGCAAGTTGGTACTTGTGGTACTTGGTACGCCAACTAGCTGGAATAGGCGATTGAGGAAGTTCATTAGTGATGTGAGGCAACACAACCGCTTGGGTGTGGAAAATGTTGTCCTCATTGATAGTAGAACGTATAGTACAATCTACTATGCCCTTGGGGCTATGACTGTCAAGAGCAACCCTTCCTATCCCACTGATTGATCCTTGGAACCTATCGGGATTGAGTCCAAGTTTGGAGACACAATCTGCCGTAATAAATGAAAATTGGCTGCCACTATCCAAAATCATACGAACTGACTTGAAATCGCCTGAAGAATCCTTAATTAGGGCAATAACAGAACCCAACATCACGCATTCGTTAGTTGATGGAATGCCAATGAGTGCCGGTGCAGAAAAGTTGGTACTTGAAGTACTCTGCTGATCGGAACTGGTAGAAGGTTTTGAATCGAGAGGACTCGCTGATTGCTCGATATGAAGCCATGTGTTGTGTCGCTTATTGCACTCTCGACAATTGGAGTTTGATGGACATTTCTTTGTTGAATGTTGTGGCGACAGACAATTTTTGCAGCCATTCCAATTCATTAATAAATCCAATTTTTGACTAGGACTGCAAGAACGAAATTTGAAACAGCGGTACAATGTGTGATTCAAAGCACCATTACATCCAGGACACTTTGATGAATTTGATGAGCTCAAATTGAGTTTTGATGAGAATTTGTTTGACTCCTTGCCATGAGACGGTTTATCAGCCACAAAAAACGATCTTTTGGATTGTGGTTTAATATTTGATGAGTTTTGATGAGTTTGAGATGACGAAGCAGACTCCTCGTAACTCATTCCACACAACTCACGCGTTCGACAATCCGTTTTGACGAATTTAAAAAGAGCATCGAAAGTGGGAAATTCCTCACCAACATTAGCCTTCTCAAAATTATGACGAGTTGTTTCGTCCAAACATCGAACTGCGAGAGTGAACAAAATAAATTCTGATGGATTTTCAATTTGAAGGGTTTTAAATGCATTAATATTTTCTCCAACTTCAGTAATGAACCTTTTCTGAGATGAGACAGTAGGTTTCCCAGTATATGGTTTGCATTTCAAAACTTGTTGCAGATAGTAATTTGCCATAATTCGTTTACTATCATAATGTTCAATGAGAATGTCCCATGCCTGTTGATAAGTTTCATCCGTAATAGGAATACCTTTTATTAAAGACAAAGGTACACCATGGAGATTAGAAACCAATAAATTGAATTTCTCAACTCGAGGTAACGACTTATCAGAATGAACAACAGATTGGAATTGATCTTTGAACAGAGGCCACGAACTCAATGTTCCATCAAATTGATGTAATTTGATCGGAGGCAACGACGCTCGCATCATACGATAACCACTTGGAACGGATGATTGTTGATCCAATGGTGACGGCGATGGAACAACCGTAGAAAACGACTCGAATATGGCTAAAGATTCATAATAGTATCGGTCCGTATCATCGATAAGTTTCCTCAATTCTGGAGAAGGATAGGAATCTTGTATATTTGCTAGTACATAGTACTCAATGATGTCATCATTAAAGGAAGTAAAGGAATCATAATAAGGCTTGAGTTCCTTCATCATACCTCTAAATATGAATTTAGCCGTTTCATCGACTTTCGCGCTCCGACCCTTCAAAACAATATTATAAATTTTGTTCGAAATACTTTTGGCCTTGGAGAGGAGAATATCGACTTGAGTCTGAGAAGTTGGATCCATAATGAATGATGATCGTTAAAATTTCGAAGAAATTCAGAAACAAACTTAGATTTAGGTAGGTACCTAAAGTTTCCAGATATGAAAAAATAAGATCTTGTTTATAGAAAACTGAATGTGAAATTCAACCGCAAATTAAATCGCTCGAGAATAAATTAAAAATATGAACGAAAATTTCAACAAGAAACAAATGCATTCATCAAAAAATAGAAAACAACAGCACACAAAAATTTCGAAAAATTCAAATAGCAATGATATTAAGGGCAAAAAATAGAATTTGTAAGTAGTCTAACAATAACAAAACCTATTAAATTGCACCAACAAATTATGTACCTAAGTAGACTAGAATGCTCGTAATAAATTATTATAGGTAGGTACCTATGAATGTGCGTCTTGTAAGCCTCAAGAAATTCAAGTAAAAATTTAATCTATCAATTATAGACAATTCCTTCTCAATTTAGATAATGAAAATTGACAATATCTGTAGATCGAAGGACCAAGGAAATGATGAGGAAAGTGTGGCACTCGAAAGAGATACCAAATCTTCACCTCATTAGAAACAACTGTAGGCTATTAAGAAGAAAAACTGTATGGCTGGTTTGGACTATTGTAATTTTACTATGATTGAGAAGGAATGAAAGAAAGAAGAGGCAACTATTGTACTTGATGACGCTATATTGAAAAAAAAACCAAAGATTGAAGTGAAGAAAAGAAAGTAATGCACCTACCTAGGGCATGCCGTTGTAATTAAATTAGGTACTTATTTCGATTGTTCGGCGAATTCTTGTGGAATGGTGATTCTTGTGGTGAGTGATGAATGGTGATGGATGATGGTTTGGTGGCTAATAATTATGGCGAAACACCTCGTGGAGGTAAATGTAGACGTCTTGGACGTAGAAAAAATGAATAGCAGGTACACGGCAGGCTTGTTTGGGAGCTTGAAGGTAACTGAGCTTGGGAGACCAACCACCACTGGACTGATGATGGAATCAACCGGTGATAAGACCACTGAGCTGGGGTCAGTGGTCAGTAGGTCACCTGGTCTCCCTCATTTTAGTAATCCGCTTAATCTATTTGCCCAAACAGAGCTCACTCAGCTGATCAGTGACCACTCATGCGCCTTCAGCATTCTCCATTGACCCGCCCTCTCAAATTTCAGGTTCCTGCGTTCAACAGGAGAGGAAATGGCCTTGGAGCTCACTCACCTGATCAGTTACCACTCAGGCGCCTTCAGCATTCTCCATTGACCCTGCTTCTCAAATTTCAGCTTCCTGCGTTCAACAGGAGAGGAAATGGCCTTGGAGCTCACTCAACTGATCAGTGACCACTCAGGCGCCTTCAGCATTCTCCATTGACCCGCCCTCTCAAATTTCAGGTTCCTGCGTCCAACAGGAGAGGAAATGGCCTTGGAGCTCACTCAGCTGATCAGTTACCACTCAGGCGCCTTCAGCAATCTCCATTGACCCTGCCTCTCAAATTTCAGGTTCCTGCGTTCAACAGGAGAGAAAATGGCCTTGGAGCTCACTCAGCTGATCAGTGACCACTCAGGCACCTTCAGCAATCTCCATTGACCCGCCCTCTAAAATTTCAGCTTCCTGCGTTCAACAGGAGAGGAAATGGCCTTGGAGCTCACTCAGCTGATCAGGCGCCTTCAGTATTCTCCATTGACTTTTGATTATGGAAATTTGATTACTGGTTACGCAGAAGGCAAAACTGTATACAAATCGAAGAAATGAACAGCGATCGCATTTTAGTCAGAAAAAATTTCAACGGAGATTAGACCTCTTTTGCGATTCACACTCATGATTCTGTTTTATCGAAGGAAAACCTTCAAGTACTCGTAGGGACTGAACGGTTTGCCCTACAGAGCTCCGGGTGGTCTCAAAAATTTTTAAAAATTGAGTACTATTTAAAATTAGTGAAAAAACGATACCTTTATTTCGAGAGTTTTCGAGCTAGGGCACTCTTGAAAATTTCAACCCTTAATTTTCACCCCTTAGAAGTTACCTACATCAACCAAAAGCTTCGCGGCACAACTAGACCCCAAATGGAGCCCATATACCAAATTTCATCGAAATCGGTCCATGGTAACTAAGAAAAGTGCCGCGTACGGCGTACGGCGTACGGTGTACGGCGTACGGCGGACGGACGGAAATTTTTTTATTCGATTTTCGGATTCTACGTACCTTGAAACGTAAAACATCAAATTTTGAGGGGGGTTAAAATTTTTTTTTTTCTTGCTCGATTCCAAAGGCTTATTATTGAAAATAATAAACCAAAATAGTACAAATCAAACATAATGCAAACCCTCAATTTTTAGAAGATAGGTCGGGGGAAAAGACACTGCAAATTTATTCGAAATTTAAATCGAACTAGATGTTCAAAATAAATTTTTTACTACTTTATTAGGACGTCCCACAGTAGGACTTGGGCTTCCTTATGCGATCGATCTAGGGTGAAGGAGGACAACACTCAACAGAAAAAAAAATAATCACACAGTAATCCGTTTTAGACCATTCTGAATCCAAATCCGCGGAAAAATAATAGGTGAATGTCTGTGTGTGTGTGACAAAATCTTGTGTCGTCTGCCCAGGCCTTAGTTCTCAACCGATTTTCCTGTTTCTTTTTTGTTCCTCGCGGAAAACTATCTAGTTGTGCACTACGTCGTCGGAATTTCGAGTTTTGCCTTTTAAGGGAGGAAAGGGGGGGGTTAATGCTCAAAAAACGTGCGTTTTTGGGCAAAACATTGTGTACTCTGCCCAGGCCTCAATTTCCAACCGATTTTCGTGGTTCTTCTTTTATTCGACGCGGAAATCTATCTAGTTGTTCACTACGTCGCCAGAATTTCGAATTTTGCCTTTTAAGGGGAAAAAAGGGGGGTTAATGCTCATAAAACGTACGTTTTTGGCCAAAATATTGTGTACTCTGCCCAGGCCTCAATTTCCAACCGATTTGAGTGTTTCTTTTTTATTCGACGCGGAAATCTATCTAGTTGTGCACTACGTCACCGGAATTTCAAATTTGGTCTTTTAAGGGGGGGAAAGGGGGGGTTAATGCTTAAAAAAGTGCGTTTGCGGGCATAATGTTGTAAAATCGGCCCAGGCCTCAATTTCCTACCGATTTGAGTGTTTCTTCTTTTGTTCGACTCAGAAATCTTCCAAATTGCACACTATTCCACCAGGGTATCAAAATTAGCACGTGGAGGGGTGAGTGGAGGGATAGTATTGACAAAAATATCCGATTTTTCAATATTTCGGTTCCTTTATAGCTTACTAATTGTACCCAAGCTTTGAAACTCGCGTTCGCATGTTGGGTGTCGTAGATCATGGATTTGAAAATGCTCTTCAAATTCGAGGCTCCCATGCCGCTAGAAATATTGTGGGGGATAAGGGTGAGGGGGGGGGTGTTGTGGTGCCTAAAATCTATAATATAGATGTATATTATACATAAAACGCCAACCGTATGTTGACCGAACGTGGGGGTCCCGGGTTCGATTCCAGGCCGCGACATCAATTTTTTTTTTACATATCTACATTTTTTTGCTTGTTTCTAGCAGGCTTTTCAGCTAGTACCTAATAAATTACATCGAGTGAAAAAGTTTTTTCGCTTACCAACTGGTATTAATTGACCTGATCCTTATCCAATGGGACGGCCCCTGGAATGCATGCATTACTAAACAATATGTTTCTCTATGCAATAGAATTTAACAGTAGTTTGAAAGCAAATATGCTGATTTTGGATTGGTTACATCTCCGTGACATTTTTCTACCTCTATCCGACAATTTGTCCACTTCCTCACTACAGTTCTCGATCTTGATACAAACTGGCTTTTGAAATTTACTCTGATGACACTAGAAGGCATCGCTGTATTCATAGTCCACAGCAACATTAGTTTTGTCCTCTAAAACGTATTATTTCCGTCCAAACTTACGACTGACAGTCACTGGACAGTGGTCTGGTCTTGTCTGTTACTGGTTTCTTTAGCCTAAGTCTTCAGATATTTTCCTACAACATTAAGTGGTGGTAGCTCTCAACAGAACAGCGATATGGTTAGGAAGAGATTCGCTTTCCTGTTCGAGTTTTTCTTACCCTTCTCAATTAAAAAGGTTACAGCACACTTAATTATCGCCTCTCTCATTGATTGTTCTGCCTGAAAGGTGCTTTAATTCCTCGTTCCCATGCGAATACAATCTGATTCAAACTTGAAACTTGTTGAAACGACTGAACTACCTTCAATCTGTTTTTCTCATGGAATAGTTCACTAGGTAATCTCTTTGAACTTTGGTTGTATTCTCCAATAACGGAGGTCACTTTCAGTCCTTTAATCACTTTCTGTTATATTTTCATACTAATGAGAAACACATTGTTACGTAATAAACTGTTTCACTCGATGTATTAAGTATATAATAAGTTATTTAGTATTTTAGAAAAGAAATAGAGGTATTTCCCTCCCTCCCCCCTCGCCATTATCCACCATAACATTTGTAGCGGCGTGGGAGCCGCAAATTTGAAGAGCATTTTAAAATCCATGATATACGACACCCAACTTGCGAAATCGAGTTCACCTCCCCCCTCCCAACCAATGGAAATACGTCGTAATGTTGAATTTTCATCTATTAGTTTTAGTAGGCAGTCCGTCGAATTTCACATCCTTATTCAAGGTGAAACACAAAAAACCCACAAAATATGCGGTTTATGGAATCTTGGCACCATGGTGGTACCACTATAATAGTGGTAATAATTAGTAGAATAATAGTGGTACTAATACTAATTAGTAGAATGTTTCCTCAATTTCAAAGCTTGGGTACAATTCTTCTTCTTGTAGTGCCATCTCCATCACTGAAGGTTGGCGATCATTTCTGCAAACCGTTCGCGATCTTGCGCCAGATGAAAAAGATCAGCTGCTCGGTTTATCCCCGTCCAGCTGCGAATGTTGGACAACCAAGATGCTCGCTTTCTGCCTACTCCCCGACGTCCGCTGATCTTTCCCATCATAATCGTCTGCAATAGGCTATACTTGGGACCCCGCATAACGTGCCCCAAATATGCAACTTTTCGTTTCTTTATGGTTATCAGCAGCTCACGTGTCAGGGAGTTTTCCTGCAGAATGTAGGCGTTCCGGAGCCTGGCAGTCCACGGGATCCTCAGCATGCGTCGGATCAGCCACATTTCGAAAGCCTCCAGCCGGTTCATATCCTTGGCTTTTAACGTCCAGGTCTCCACGCCGTAGAGGAGTATGGACCATATATAGCATTTTACAACTCGCCAGCGTAGAGGAAAACTCAAATCCCGGCGGCACAAAACGCTTCGCATGTTGTTGAATGCTGACCGTGCTACCTCGATCCGACACCGCAACTCTCCCTCCAACGACCAAGTCTCCGAAACCCACTGGCCTAGGTACTTGAATCTCGACACCTGCTCGATTACTCGCCCGTCAACAACCAACCTCACACCATCGTTGCCCCTCTTCGATATGACCATCGCTTTAGTTTTGGCAATGTTGATGGCCAGGCCATAGTTCCTGCAAGACTTTGCAACTTTGTCCAAGAGGACCTGGAGCTCCGATTCAGTGTGAGCCAGCAGTACTGTGTCATCTGCGTATCTCAAATTCGAAACAGGTAAACCATTGACTTGGACCCCTATATCACAGTCGTCTAGGGCTTCTTTAAATACCTGCTCCGAATAGATGTTAAAGAGTAACGGTGACATTGTGCAGCCCTGTCTGACCCCCTTCGCAACTGTGACCTGTTCAGAGAGAGCGCCATCTACTCGAACTTGCGCCGTCTGGTTCCAATATAGGTTTCTCATCAACCTTACGTCCTTGAAATCCAGACCGACCTCCTGCAGAATACGAACAAGCTTCTCATGCCGCACAGTGTCAAATGCCTTCTCAAAATCCACAAAACAGGCATACACAGAGCATTGCTGGTCTAGACACTTTTGGACGAGAACCTGCAGGGCAAATAAAGCTTCCCTTGTTCCAAATGCACTGCGGAAACCAAACTGCGTATCGCCAATCTCTGGGTACAATTAGTGAGCTATAAAGGATCCGAAGTACTGAAAAATCGGATGTTTTGTGAATATTATTCCCCCACTCGCCCTTTCCCCGTGCTAATTTTGATACTCTGGTGAAATAGTGTGCAACTCGGATGTTTTCTGAGTTGAACAAAAAAAGAACCAAAAAAATCGGTTGAAAACTAAGGCCTGGGCAAAATACACAAGATTTTGTCACACACAGACATACACGTATGGTTTTTTGTCCAACTTTACCCCAGAATAATCACTCAAGGACGCCCAAGTGGGACGTCCTAAAAACTTGAAGAATACAAACAAGAAATTCTCTATTCCAAATTTGTTTCAAGTGGATTCCACAACAAAACACGCATTTCCATCCTATTTACTCATTATTTCCTTTAAAGGCTAAAATTTCCACGACCTTCAAGATTCCAAAAGTATAAGCAAAGCCTTTAAAGTGTTTTGTTTTAATTACTCTAAATTTTCCTGAAAAATAGATTTACCAGAATATTCCGAATAAACCAACAAACGTACTGGAATTTGTTCAGAAAACATCCTGAAAATTGCCAAATTTTAACAAGTTTTCTTCAGAAACCCGGATTTCCACCCAATACTTCCCTTACCAAATCACATTTTAGGTGGTTTGAGGATAGTAAAAATGTTTATCTCGAGAATTTGAGGAAACTAATTTCAGAACTTGTGAGAGGTGAGTCGATTACCTAAACGAATGTCCAGCTGCGTCTCCTCTGACTCGCTTAATTCCTGAAGATTGCCATTTCCTCTTTCCAACCGTTTTTTAATCATTCCCCGGAGCTTAACTCCCTCCTTTTGAATTCTCAGGTAGAGCTAATGCACTCGTAAATTGCCCTTCGAGAGAGGAAGGGAAACTGAATTAAATGTTCGTCGAGTCCAACAAAAATTAACGTTTTTTTCCCGGTAATCTCTGACATTCAAGAGATGAGTGAGGACTCGTAATGTCTTTACGTTCTTCCTAAACGGTTACAAATTAATCTTACTAAAAACAAGCAAGATTATCAATGTTTCACTTTGTATACAGGGCGCTTCTTAACCCTAGAAATGTAGCGTGAGTAAAATTTACTTCTGTGTTTTGTGCCTAACCGGATCATGTGATCAGGCCCCCACCGCTCATGATGTGAATGCAAGAGTGAGGGGATCTTCGGACCTCGTGCAATGATAGGTAGATAGATAGATATATAATCGTTTATTAAATAAATAACATGGATTATTTTCTCATTTTAACAAAATAAACATTACAACATGGTAATTAAACCGTCTGTCGGTAGTTTTGGTAATAGTAAAATAAAATTAGGTTTTGCAACTTGATTTTAAATTATAGGCAAAATATATCAAAAATTGAATTCCCTAACCAGCAACGATCTGTAGTGCCATGCTAATTTACAAAAAACAATGAGATCTTTCCACCCCTCGCCGTTTAGACGAGCCACTGCCTCCTCATGTCCAAGAACCGGACTTCCAAAGGCGGTCCATCGAAATTCTGACAGGGTCGGGCATATGCAAGGGAAATGAAATAGATCCTCTCTCTGACGGGTGTTGCATAAGGCGCATTGCTCACATCCGTCAGTGGGATAAGGTTTTCCATTAAGATGAAGTAGTTCACCCCTTAATTTGAAGAGCCATCTGCTTGCCCCAAGATCAATTTTTGTGTCCTCTATAAGGCTTAGAGGCTGGACTGAGGGGTCCAATTCCCTATAGAGCGTGCACACTTCATGAAGTTTTCTGAGTCGGGCCCTCCGTCAGAACTGCTCGCGCTTAGATTTTTTGAATTCTCGCAGCAAGGCATCCGCCTGAGCCCTGATCATCTTGCAATCCAGCGAATCCAGGTGGTTGTGGACGTCGAGCTCGGTTGAGAGATGATCCAGGTGCCTGGCCCAAGAAACATTCTTACCGATCACCTCTCTCACTACGATTCTCGGTAGGCGGCTATCCTGAAGACGGGCAACTCTCAGCCGGTACCCAAAAAGAGCCTCGAGCGTGAATTCGGAAACGGTGTTCAATCCAGTCTCCAGGTGCAGGATGTAGTTTGGAGCAAACCTCGGCAACCGGAACAGCCTCCTTATAAACATAAGCTGAACCCTTTCAGCTCCCCCATGCTCTCTCCATCCCCAGCATGGCGCCGCATAACACAGGACGGAACGAACAGCCGATCGGAACACATCCATCTTAGCCCTCATCGTGCAATGACACTTCATAGTAAGTACCAAAATCAAATATGAGTAAAGTTTACTTAACACTACGTAACACTACTTTTTACTACCTGTAAAAATTAAGAGATGGATAGATAGATAATCTCTTTATTCGTTGTCAAATGAACATGGACATGAAATATATATATTTTTTTTTAAGCAATGCTTCCCCTACCTACCTTGGTAGACTCGGAAGCAATGAGATTTAATTTTTAGAAAAAATCAAAGTCGGGAAAAAATACGTGAACAAGACTTTTAAGAAATCTTTGTTGTGTCTTTGTTTCTTTATGTGACGTCGCCGATTTGTCCACTAGACTTGGAAGATATTTGTCATCTCCTTCAAACCATTCATCAACAGCCTTATTGTATATAGTTTAATCAAATGCAGTTGCTTGTTAACGAACCAGCGGAGGGAGCGTGGGTCGGTACCTACTGCTCTCGACATATGCGAAGGGTCAGGCGAACGTCATATCTGATCCCCCTTTTCCTGGGACAGTTCAAGTTGGGTCCAGAACGAAACTCCATTATTCAACAGTTTGAGGCCAACGTGTGGATTGGGAAAACTCTTGGAGGCCACTCCCTAGGAACAACATGCTCCCAGGGGTTCCTATTTATTGTTGAGCATCGCATTACCTGAGTGACACCGCGAACTTTCGTTCAGAATGAGCGATTTTCCTCAATTTCATTTCTTGAAAATAAATATTCACCAATCCCTTAACTTTGAAGGTTTTGATCGGGATGAACTTGTGTGTTGTGTTTTGTGTTGTTGGTTTACTCAAAATTAGCATGATTCCCGGAGTGTATGTGGTTTTTGACATTTTCATGTCTTTGCTTTGGCACATAAACTGAAAAATCGTCACGAAAACTTGCTCACGCGACCAATAAATAAAATAGACTCACTGTGTTGCGTAGAGAACAATAAACTGTTTTGATGCTTGGGTACCTTACTTCACTACCTTGTTGTATAGTGGAAGAAAACACACATGAAAATGCCCCAATGTGTTGCAGACTCGTATGCAAGCATTTATAATTACTTTTCATTCGATTTTCGGATTCTACGTACCTTGAAATTTTTCAATGAACTTTTATAATTTTTGTTGATCCTAAACAATATTTTACGATACCTAATAAAATATCTAACTGGAATAATTCCAGAGCAATTATTGCTCTGTATTGTACATTCACAATAATTGTCACAACTCAATTATTGAGTACAACAGTTAAGGGAAGTGAAAAAGATACATAAGTACTCTGTTTAATGGATAGTCAGAATAACAATGAATATGTTATTCATAGTTTGTTGCCTTCTTGTTGACAAGGTTATTGGTGGGGGGAGGATAAATTGCGGCGGATCCTCAGTATGTACTTATGTTGTTTATTTTGCATGTCGACATGCAAAATAAACAACATAAGTACATACTGAGGATCCGCCGCAATTTATCCTCCCCCCACCAATAACCTTGTCAATGAATATGTTTTTGATGGTGACAGGCTATTCTGATGTCTGATACAATTCAAGCTTTTTCTCTTGCTCTCAAAGATGAGGAAGCTTGTTATACTTACCTTGTTATACCCTAATTAAACTTGGGTCCTTCTAAAGCAAAGTGTTTATGCGCATTTTTTTGTTTCATAGCTTTTTGAACAATTTTGGTTTATTTTGCCCGAGATAAAGGGCAATAATGTTAGTAACGGTAGAGTGTGCAATCGAGAAAACGTGAATTACTTTTTACTACGTGTCTTAGTTTCTAATAGTACAAAATTGCTCAAATTGGGTGGTTTTTCGGTTTAAACTTAAAAACGATTTAGATCAGTACTAGCCACATCGTTCGGGGAAAATTATGAAAACTTCGAATTTCTTTTTCCAAGCGAAACTAGAACAAGAAAAAATATTATCCGATTTTGATAAAATTTAAGTGCAACCCAGATGATTCCAAATGAATTTCACCTTCGTCGCACCAAAAATACTCTCGTAAATATTCGATTGTTGGGCGAAAATGAGCTGAAAGCTAAAAGCCACAGCTAAATTAGCTATGATTTAGGTGGAACTAACAACTAAATATTTAGCTATCAGCTGTTCAGGAACAGGAATCCAAAAATCAAAATACAAATTTTGTCGTCTGTCCGTACGCTGCACTTTCCTTAGTTACCATGGACCGATTTTGATGAAATTTGGTATATGGACTCTATTTGTAGTCTAGTTGTGTCCCGATGCTTTTGGTTGATGTCAGTCACTTCTAAGGGTTGGTTGGTTTGGTATAAAAGTATTGCTTTTTAATAAATTTAAAATAGTACGATCGAGGGTCATTCACATCCTTAGTCAGTTTCCGTGACTAATAATTTGGAGTCTTCCTGTCTTCCTGGGCACAACCAGACCCCAAATGGAGCCCACATACCACATTTCATCAAAATCGGTCGATGCTACGTGGGGAAAGTGCCGCGTACGGCGGACGGACGGCCAAATTTTGCTTTATTATTTTCAATAATGAACCTTTGGAATCGAGCAAGAAATTTTTTTTTTTTTAACACCCCTTCAAAATTTGATGGTTTACGTTTCAACATACGTAGAATCCAAAACGCTGCAAACCATTCCCCAAAGGTTTATTATTTTCTGTATAGATCACCCTTCTGTATAGATCCCTCCCTACCAACCATAGATACCTACTGGGGCATTTTTGAAAATGTCAACCCTTCAATTTTATTTGGTTGGTGGTTGAGGTTGAAATTTTCAAAAATGCCCTAGTAGGTAGTAATGATTTGCAGTGTTTTTAAATTTGCAGACTTTAGAAACCTTTACATAAATTAAGCTAGATTGAAATTAAATTAAGCTAAATTATAATAGGTAGGTTATCATTGAATAAGCGTGTCAAAACCAGATTGCAGCCTGGTAAAAACATAAGTGTGCAGTTGAGTTAGATAATAATAACATAGCTTACCCATAATTGGTGGGAAATGAGATTTGGAGCTATTGCAGGTAGAATGAAAAAAAAGGAAAAAAGTAGAGAGGTGGGGATTTAAAACATCATTTCCAGCTATAAATGTTAAGTAGAGACAACTTTGAGAGATCAGAGTTAATTGCATAACTTAGATAACAATGATAACAGATAACAACAAAATACTTCTTCTCCGCCTTCTACATTCACAGGTTTACAGCTCACAACCAACTTGGTAGACTTAAAAAACAATTTTGAACAAGTTTTGTGACTTGTCTTTCTCGTCAAGTCTGTTGGTGCTCCCTCTGATATGAAGAAATGATAGGGTTCGAAAAAATATCTACAGCAATGCGATCCGACTTTTATTGATCAGCCGGCTTTCAGTCCAAACGAGTCAAGAACACCGAGTAAATAAGGCTGAGTAATCAATACTATGTGCAATGCAAGTTATTTACCATCCACGACACCTTCCACTTTTAAGACAATTGCTCGATAAGGGTTTCATCAACGTCACGAAAAGGTGATTATAAATTCATGTTGAAGTGTATTTGTACATTTTGGAGGAATAAATGTTATCTACAACGAAAAACGCTGCAAATTATTACACAATGGTTTATTATTTTTTATGTTTCTATATAGATCACTCGTCTGCAAAGCCACCAACCATCCAACTCGAAGAAAAACATCGATCGCATTTCGGTCAGCTTTAATTTGAACGGAGATTAGGCCTCTTTTGCGATTCACACTCGTGTTTCTGATTTATCGTACGTTCAAACTTTAAATTCTCGTAGGGAGCGAAAGGTTTGTCCTACAGAGCTCCGGGTGGTCTCAAAAAATTCTAAAAATTTTATAGAATCTTAAATTGAAGGAAAAACAATACCTTTATATCAAAATTTTTTGAGTTAGGGCGTTTTCAAAAATTCAAGATTGATTTTGGAACCCTTACAAGTGACCTACATCAACCAAAATCTTCGGGGCACAACTAGAACCCAAATGGAGCCTACATACCAAATTTCATCATAATCGGTCAATGCTAAGTTGCGTACGGCGTATGGAGTAAATTTTTATTCGATTTTTGGATTCTACGTACCTTGAAACGTAAACCATCAAATTTTGAGGGGGTGTTAAAATTTTCTCTTCATGGTCGATTCCAAGGGTTCATTATTGAAAATAATAAACGAAAACGCTGCAAATATTACACAAAGGTTTATTATTTTTCTGTATACATAACTCTCCTGCAAAGATCAGAGCATATTTTCGCTTCACAATCAAGTTTAATTTAAACAAATGAAAAAGCGCTGCAAATGATTTCACAAAGGTTTATTATTTTCCTGTATAGATCACTCTTCTGCGAAGATCACAGCTGAGTGCTTTTCTTTTAGGTTTTATATTTTGTTTTTCCTTTTTTATTTTATGAGTATTTTTATTTTATTTTTATTATTATTTTATATTTTATATTTTTTAATTTTTTTCCTTTATCACCTTGTCAATTTAAAAAAATAATAAAAAGATATACAAAAAATTGAAGAATTTGTTTTTGTTTTTTCCTGTAATATACATCTATCTCTAGACTAGAAACAACTAATGCCAACGAGAAATAATTGCTTATCAGTTTCCGTAAAAATGGTTGCATTTAATATTACGTTGCAGCAATAAGCAAAGGGTTCAGTTGTGAAAGCTCGACATTAAACATCACATTCGCGTTTATACTGCTAGTTTTCCGATTTGAAATATGCGATCAAGTTTATGTCGATTCTGTTGTAGTTACAATAGTTGTTAAGTTAGTTCGTCGTCCTGGTGTCAGATCATTCGTCTGCACGTCGTTGGATGCGTGATTTTCATGATAAGAGGTCCATTTCCTGCTTTATGGAGTTGATTTATGGATATTTATCCGTCTTTTGCGTTATTAGCTAACAGTTCGTAACGGTGGCGATTAGCCTTCTTGAGATGTTTAAAGAATAACGCAAACTTCCTACTGTTGTGTTTTCTTCTCTTTTTTGTTTGTGAAGTTTATCAGGTTGCATCCTCAATAATGTTCATCCTTTCGTAGGCCTAATTTCGCTTTGTAACTGTATGCCTCCTCGAACAAATTGGCTTAAGGTAAATATTTGTTACTCAAACCAAAATTCTAATAATATTTACGACAGATCATCCTATTGTTTGAACGAGTAGGCTCCTAGTGCGGGTGTGTTTTCCTAATAAACAGGAAGTTGAGGTAACGCATTCTCTACTGTGTGTACAGAATGCGATCAATCACAAAATTGTATGATTTTCACATTTTTTTCATAAATAGTCACAAAATCCTATGATTTCCTATAATTTTAAAAAATGATTAATCGAACATTCTTGAGATTAATCACATATTTCCTGTGACTATGACTTTAATCAGAATCATAGTGCTTGAGATTAATCACAGATTTCCTGTGACTATGACTTTAATCAGAATCATAGTGCCTGATTATTCCTGAGATTAATAATGTACTCTTAACCCACTCAACCCCGGCGTCGTCATATGCGGACGGGCGTGCTTTCGGGGCGGACTAGTTATTGTGATGTCAAGTGAATACTCCAATGAGTTCATTGTTATTAGTTTCATGTGGCTTAGTTGATAACCACATGTTGATGTTTTAATAAAAGTCATTCTAATTTGTGAAACACTTAAAAGAGGTGTACTTGATATAATTTACGCTCGTTATTTCAAAACTAGTGACATCATAATTATGCTGACGTAGCTAAACATTCAACACTATCTCTTAAAAATGGTTGAATAGGAGCTGAGGATGTTTACGGAAACTTGGGGAGGAAAAAATGTACTTTTATCATTTCTGTTGGTTCTGGGTTAATATGAACCCTAGATTAATAATTAATTTGAATTATTAAATCGGAAAACTTGGGAATCGGAAACTGAAAGAACGTGCTCTTTTTATAAACTTGAATATAATAAAAGTAACAGGACGAGGTTGTCGAGTGGTTATCCGAGAAGGTACATGGATGTAGAAGATATGGATGTGACTTTACAACATTCCTCCCCTCTAAAAGAAATAGATGTGAATTACACAAAAATAAATTACAAGTTTCTAACTTCCAAAAGAAAATAAATTCAGGTACTTCACCATAAATCAAAACACTTGAGTCGGCTAGGGGATGTAACGGTCAGGAGGCTTTACCACGCTGCGCAAAGATCTGGTAGTGCATCGTGAGGCTTCCTGGGTAGTTGTAGGTTGATTTGTAGTAGTCAAAGGAATTGGTGGAGGACCTGGGTCAGGAGAGAATCCACGGAATGGAGGTGATCCTTGGGAGGATGGCGATTTATGGGAGAACTCAAAGGGTTCCTCATCCCCGTTAGATCTACTAGCCTCTTGTGGATTGTCATCAAATTTCAGTGACCGTTTGGCAGCTGGCGCTTCTCGTTTGCAGTTGATGGGATGTCTTGCAGCGGCTGACACTGGCATTGGTGTTTGCCCTTCTGCAGAAATGCCTTGGGGTTGATGTGGTGTTCTCTGCCATAACTGGTCTAGATGTCTGGTCCATGACAAACCATCTTCTGTGACAACTTTGTAAGTTTGGGAGCCAAGAACCTGAGAAACAACTGCCTTGATCCATTTTGGGGTAGTCATGCGGTAGTCTCTAGCCCAAACTGCTTGATTAAGTTCAAAACGTTCTGAACGCCGTCCTCCCTTTGCTACCCATTCATCTTGTCTTTCTGCCACCAATTCATCTGAAGATGGTAGGAGTAAATCGAAAGGTGAACGTACTTTCCTCTTTAGAAGTATGTTTGCAGGACTATCTCCAATCGCTGCATGCTCCGTGTTTCTGTGATGGAAGAGGAATTTATTCAGAGCAAGTTGAAGAGGCAGGCTACCATTGTCGAATCTTGCCTTTTTTAGGAAGGTCTTGATGATCTTGACTGCTGACTCCCCTGCTCCATTAGTTTGTGGGTGAAATGGTACGCCCACAAGATGCTTAATTGATAAGCTCTTGAGGAAATCTCCCATCTCTTGTCCTGTAAAACATCTGGCGCCATCAGATGCAATAGAGCGTGGTAACCCAAAGCGGGCAAAGACGTCACTGAGGATTTCAACAGCCGACTGGGCATTTGCATACTGGACTATTTTTGCCTCAATCCACTTTGAGGTTGAGTCGCAAAGTACAAACACCATTTTATTTCCGTGAATGGGGCCTAAATAATCCATATGGAGTCTGGTCCAAGGTGTGTGAGGATGTGGCCAAGGATGCAGGACTGATCTTGGTGGTGCTCCTCGAACTGTGCAACATACCTCACAGCGTCTTGCTATGTCTTCTATGTCTGAGTCTAGCTTGGGCCACCAGATGTAATTCCGGGCGTATGCCTTCATTTTAGTGGCACCAAGGTGTGTACTGTGCAATTCCTTGATGACAGCTGGTCGAAATTTCGCTGGAATTATCACTCTGTAGCCCCACATAAGACACCCTTGTTCAACAGTGAGCTCATTCTCCCTGTGAATGTAAGGTTTCAGGTCATCTTCAGTTGTTGGCAGCTTGTGCCCTTTTTGAATCCTCTCCATGACTTTCGATAAAACTGTATCGTTTCTCGTCTGACGTTTTATAAGCTTCCAGTTTAGCCGGAATGGACAGTTCTCTTGCACAAAATGTAAGTGGGAAATTTCATCTGAACTGTTCCTTGGATTTGTTGGGTCAGATGTTTCAATTCTGGATAGATAATCAGCAGTATTTTCTTCTGATCGAACACATTTGACTTTGTAGTCAAATGCATTTAGAAAATAAGCCCATCGCTGCAATCGGTTGGCAGCGTATATTGGAACACCCTTGTGTTCACCAAAAATGTGGACCAGTGGTCGGTGATCTGTTATCAACTCAAAGTGCTTAGCATATAAGTAATCCTTGAATCGTGTCACTCCAAAGATAATGGCGTATGCCTCACGCTCGATTTGGGCGTATTTCCTTTGAGTGTCTGTTAGTGACTTTGATGCGTAAGCAATGGGGTGCTCGCTTGCATCTGGGAATATGTGCGATAGAATCGCTCCCACAGCTTTGGCTGATGCGTCAACTGTCAGTCTCAGAGGCAACTTGGAATCGAAGTGAGTGAGGACTGGTTTGGAAGACAAGATGTCCTTGATTTTTTTAAATGCTGCAGTGCATTCACTTGTCCATTCCCATGGAGTGTTTTTTCGGAGGAGTGAATACAAAGGTTCCAAAATTCTGGCGGCTCCTCGTACAAATTTCACATAGAACGTAACCATACCCAAGAATGAGCGTAGAGCATTGACATCCTTCGGGAGGGGACATTTCCTTATGACGCTGATGTGACGATCAGTTGGATGACACCCATTCACGTCAAAAATGTGCCCCAGGTACTCAATGTGCTGAACTCCAAACTTACATTTGGTAGATTTAACTCGTAAGTTTGAATCATGAAGAGCCTTGAGCACTTGGCTGAGACGTAGGTTATGTTCTTCAAAACTTGATCCAGTGACAACTATGTCGTCCATTAGTACCTTTACGCCCTTAATTCCGTGGAGTAAACGCTCCATCACCTCTTGGAATTCGTCCGGCGCATTGGTAATTCCGAAACAAAGTCGCTGGTATCGGAAAAGACCAAGGTGGGTATTGATAGTCGTTAGTGGACGTGAGGACTCGTCAAGCTCGCACTGCTGGAAGGCATCTCTCAAATCAATTTTTGAGAAGAATCTTGCACCAGCGAAGTCACTGCACAAATGTTCCATGTGAGGCAAAATATAGCTGCTTGGCTTTAATTGGGGATTCACGGTCATACGGAAATCACCACAAATGCGCATCGTGCCATCAGCCTTCAAAATTGGAACAATAGGTGTGGCCCAATCACTCGATTTAACAGGTTCCATAATTCCAGCTTGGACGAGTCTACTGATCTCATTTTCCACTTTTTCTTTAAGAGCAAACGGTAAACGGCGGGCCTTAAAAAAAACAGGTTTTGCCCCCTCCTTCAGTTTCAGTGTGATCTTGTACTTGGAAAATGTTCCCACACTCTCATCAAACACACTGGCAAATTTCTTCAAAATCTGTTGAACTTCAGCCGGAGCATTTGGAAACAATTTTGCTGCATCACAGGTAATGTGCAGAAATGATGAACACTTTATCTCATGCAGACCTTGGCGTCCTATTAGTGGGGGTCCACCCTTATTTACTACATAAAATGTGAGCATGCACGAAGTAGTTTTATTTTTGGCCTTTATTGAAAATTTTCCAATGGGAATAATGGGGTGACCCACATAATCAGTCAAATTTAAGTCATTTTTCGACAATTTCAAGTGGTTAAAATGCTGTTTGAAAAACGTTTCATTAATGACATTGTAGTGGGACCCCGTATCAATTTGGAACGTCAGTAGCTTATCACAGATTTCCAATGTCAACTTGTAGGGTGATGAACCCGTTTCAGACGTCATAATGTTGAAAAACGTGTCGCTGAGGGTAACTTCGTCATCACTACTGTCACGATCGTCGTGTCTCTCTAAATACTTGTGTTTTCCTTTATCATATCTTGATTTTCCCTTAGATTTCTTATTAGGACAAACAGTAGCCAAATGACCCTTGATAGAACAAACATTACATGAATATTCCTTAAATTTACATTTGTCTGAAATATGGTTCTTACGGCCACAATGATCACAGGGCTTACTAAGGGTTTGAAAACTAGTCTTATGAGGGGGTGCATGCTTCTTTTTAGAACCTTTGTGTAGGAAAACACCAGATTCTGGTTTAATTTGCAAGCTCACCCTTTGTTTACGTTCCTCATTAGCAGCTTCTTTTCCAGATGCGAGATCAACAACATTTTTCAAAGTTAACGTGTTCAAAGATGCGTCTTCTTCAAAAAGTCTATCTTGCACTTTTCCTTCCCCATAGCCTGATACGAATTTATCTCTCAACACAATTGACAGTTCTTCGCCAAACTTGCATTCAGCAGCCAAGGTGCGGAGTCTGGCAGCCCATTGACGAGCTGACTCATCAGATCGTTTTACAGCACAGTAGAACAAATGTCTGTGGCTAAAATATGATTTGGGAGGCGCATAATGTTCCTGCAAAATCTTAATCAAATTTTTGTACAAGACATTGTCTAATGGGTCAGGAAAACACAGACTTTCAAGAAGTTTAACTGCCGTGTCTGATAAAACAGTTAGCAAGGTCGCCTTTTGTTTTTCTTCTTCTGTAATATCTTCCCGGACGAAATAGTTTTTCAACTTTGTGTGAAATACGGTGAAATCACCAGTTTCGTCGAAATAAATGCCATGAAGTCGAGACATTTTGACAATCCGCGAAGTCTCAGATTAATGACTGAGGAACGAGCGAGAAATCAACGACAACTACACTTGTCACACGCGAGAACGTAAAAATCGTCGCCAAAATGTTGGTTCTGGGTTAATATGAACCCTAGATTAATAATTAATTTGAATTATTAAATCGGAAAACTTGGGAATCGGAAACTGAAAGAACGTGCTCTTTTTATAAACTTGAATATAATAAAAGTAACAGGACGAGGTTGTCGAGTGGTTATCCGAGAAGGTACATGGATGTAGAAGATATGGATGTGACTTTACAACAATTTCAATAGCCAATACGAGCACCAAAAAAAATCGATCAATTGTAGAGATGCTAAAAAACAAAGAAAGGTTTTTTTTGGGGGGGGGGGGGGGGGTTGATGCTTAAAAACGTGCGTTTTTGGGTATAATCTTGTGTACTCTGCTCAGGCCTCAATTTCCAGCCGATTTTCGTGGTTTTTTTTTTGTTCATCGCGGAAAACTATCTAGTTGTGCACTACGTCGCCTGAATTTCGAATTTTGTCTTTTAAGGGGGGAAAAGGGGGGGTTGATGCTTAAAAACGTGCGTTTTTGGGCATAATCTTGTATACTCTGCTCAGGCCTCAATTTCCAGCAGATTTTCGTGGTTTTTTTTGTTCATCGCGGTAAACTATCTAGTTGCGCACTACGTCGCCTGAATTTCGAATTTTGCCTTTTAAGAGGGGGAAAGGGGGGGTTGATTCTCAAAGTTCCCACTGGATTGATCAAGCTCATGGTGCTATCTAGATGGCTAGATTGTAAATGCTTGCATACGAGTCTGCAACACATTGGGACATTTTCATGTCAACCATTACAGAACAAGGTAGTGAAGTAAGATTGTTAGTTCATGTACCCAAGCATCAAACAGAACAGTTGATTGTTCTCTAAGCAACACAGTGTTTATTGGTCGCATGAGCAAGTTTTCGTGACGATTTTCAAGTTTATGTGCCAAAGCAAAGACATGAAAATGTCAAAAATAACTAGTTGAAGTTTATTCCTGTTTGTAGGTAATTAACTATTTACTCCAAGAAAAAAACTTGTTATTGGAACTCTCCGCAAATCCTAAACTATCGATAAAACCTGTTCTAATTTGTGATCAGATCATCCCATCTGGCGATGTCTTTGGTAGATTAATATGAACACATGTTTCCTCCGTTCAAAGATGAATGACGCGGTTGCAAAAATGTGATTACAGGGGTTCCTTCACTCGCCTCTCGAGAGTTTCAGGAACATAATCTCGTGTCTTCAACGTATACATAATTCACTCGAATCTTGAGTCGGGGTTTTCTTCGCCTCCCAGTGAGCTAACTAACCGTTTAGAGATCGTTCAACTTTGCATCTTCCACCGTTCAAAACTCCCATCAGATTCCCATGACCCACAAGCGTGGGCGAAGACAAGTCGTCACTAAACTTCTCGTGCGGTGACATGACTTTGCTGATACTTGCTTCAAATGTTAGTACGAACCAGTATATTTTACAATAATTACATTTCCAAAAATAATGTAAAAGGGTTACCTAACTCTCGTGGGTGATTTCATAACTTCTAATTTGGTTTTAAAAATGCATTAAGCCACTTTAGTCGGTTAGGAACCATGTGATTTAAAAAAAATTAATACACACATTTTTAAAATCGGTACATCATAATATGCACGTATGCATCATCAAAACTGGAAGAACAACAGTTCTTAAGTACACCCATAAATTATAAATATATTCATTAACAAATTTTTATGAGTAAAATAATTTATCTTGGTCTCAATTCGAAACGTGAAGGAGAAATTAAAAAAAACAGTCTTCGTCAATACCTAACTACTAGTTTTTAAATATGAACTAGTTGCTATTAATTTATCAGTTGCTTTTAGCGAATTATAAAACAATAGACAACTGCTAAAGCCTCAAAAAATTTAGAATGGGCTTCTTCGAAAAAATGTTTCAATGAAGTCCGTTTTGGAACAATCTAAAACAATCCATAAAAACTAAAAAAAAACTGAACTTTTCCTAAAACTTATATCTATGATAAGGTTGATTATCCTGAATTTCTCCTTCTTCAGGACCCTAATAAGGAACCCATGATGAAGAAGTCTCCGAATACTTTACTGATCTGAAAGTAATGAAATTTAGAGGAAATATTTTGGAACCTACACTCAGAAAATCTTTGAATCTTTGGTTGTCAGTCAATGATTTTTTAACTAACTTTTACTGTTGCAAGTCCTGATCAGATATTGGCAAATGTGCGCGATGTGATGACGCATACGGTCATATTGAAGGTTCTTCATCAGTGAAAATGAATTGCATCTAGCAGGTGGAGAGTCAGATAACAAACTCATCAGTGGTGGGCGGTTGTCGTGAATTTACGCAGAAAAACGGGTAATTGATGTGACGAACCACAGGGTAACAAAGCAGAGACGTACAACCTTTTAGTATGGGAGCATGTTTTTAGTATGGGAGGTATGTATATTTATTTTATTTATATTGTTTTTTTGGTAAGTAGAAGATCTAGAAGACGTTTGTGTCTACAGATGGGCACAGCGGCGACTTCAATGCGTACCTACCTACCTAGCTGGATACGCTGTAGTTATTAAGTACTACTCACATGATCTGGTGAGTATTACAACATGCGTCTATCGTGCAATACAAAACATGAATACGAGTAGATAAAAGTGTTCCAACACTATCAGATAGTAGGTCACTGCTTTCGTATGATGGAGGATATGAGTGTGACAATAAGTGTGAATCACACTTCAAATAATTGTTGGTATTCCAGCATACCATCTGTTTTTTTTTTTCGGCAGGCAGGTGAGAAAATCTTTAAGATCCACAGGTGGAGTTGGATCTCGTAAGATACCTAGAAGGATCCGCGACTTCAAGGTTATGTGGGATTCAAACCCACTAAAAAAACACCTCCTTTTCTCCCACGTTGGATGCTCAGGCTGGGGCTGTTTAACACATTACTTCAGGCTGAGTCCTGGGGCACTTCATTAGTTCTGGATGGCGGGTCGGACCAGGTGATCCCTTCTCTGTCTCTCTCGTTCTAACAATGTCTTCCTTGTCAGGATACTCTCTGCGTACGCTGCCACAAGACTCCAGCTCCTCTCACCTTCCAGCATCTTGCTGACGACAGCTTCTGGTGTTGAAATTTGGGGAGTTAATCCCAGCTCTGAGAGCAGCTGGCTTCTTTCAGCCGCCCATTTGGTGCATTTGAAAAAGGTGTGTAGCGCATCATCATCTTCTCTCTTCTGGCAGTGCGGACATGTTGGGGTAGTTGCCTTTCCCATTTTATGTAGATAGGCATAAAACAGTCCATGTCCTGTGAAGAATTGTGTGAGAAAAAAGTTTAATTCTCCATGCTTCCTGTCTGTCCATATCTGGATGTTTGGCACTAGCCGTGCGGTCCACCGTCCTCTATATTCTCTTGTCCATATCTCTTGCCAGCTTACCATCGTGCAATCTCTTTCCTCCTTGGCTATGCGGGACCTGTCTCCTTCATCCCTTCTGTCGAAAATTCTTTTTCTCTCTGAAGCCATCAGCTGAATTGGTATGACACTGGTAAGGACAAAGATGGCGGGTTCTGACACTGTTCGGTAAGCACAGGCGATTCGTAGAGCTCCTCT
Source organism: Apolygus lucorum (assembly GCA_009739505.2). Classification (NCBI taxonomy): domain Eukaryota; kingdom Metazoa; phylum Arthropoda; class Insecta; order Hemiptera; family Miridae; genus Apolygus; species Apolygus lucorum. Next base: position 40,994,755 of record CM019182.2, read on the forward strand.
TCGTTGAACAGCTATCAGTCTCTGTCGGAGATACGCCACGCTCAGTGCATCCGCCCACACCTCCGCTCCATACAAGAGAATTGACTCCACCACTGTCATCATCAAGCGTCTCTTGCATGGTCTTGGGCCATTTATGTTTCTCATAAGGTGACAAAGAGCTGCCGATTTTTGTGCAGCCCTGTCTGCAGTCCTTTTTAAATGTTCACCAAAAGTGATTTTTGTGTCCAACATGCCTCCTAGATATCTGGCTGCTGGTTTAGTTGTTATTTCAGTGTTTCCGATCCGCATTGGGATGATGGTAGGTATGCGCTTACGGGTGAAGATGACTACCTCTGTTTTTGATGTAGCTAGTGCCAGGCTATGTTCTTCCATCCACTCCGTTACTCGTGTCATGATCTGCTCCAACTTGGCTTGGGCTGAATCCATTGTCCTTGCGAGTACTACTGCTGCCACATCATCAGCATATCCAACAAGGAAACAGTCCTCAGGCATTTCCAACCGCAGGACACCATCGTAAGATGCATTCCACAGTTGAGGACCCAACACTGATCCTTGAGCCGCTCCTGATGTGATCTCTTTCGTTCGTACCCCTTGAGCAGTCTCATATGTTAGTGTTCTGTTCTTAAGGTAACTGTCCATCACTGCCAATAGGTAAGACGGGACCTTGAAAGTATTGCTCAGGGCCTCCATCATATCAGTCCATCTTGCAGAGTTGAAGGCATTTTTTACGTCGAGGGTCACCAGTAGTGCAAGGTTTCTTGAATGCCTACTGCCTTCCTGTGATTTTCTTACTGCAGTTACTACATCTGTTAGTGCATGGACAGTAGAGCGACCCTTTCGGAAACCATACTGTCTAGGTGATAGATCCCCTGCCTGCTCTATTGCATACCATCTGTTGACTAGATATTTATGTCCAACAACTTCCTACATCAAGTCTGTTTTCGCTGAGATTATTATTTTTCCCTTTTTGGTGTTTACGGACATAATTTTTGAGGTCGGTCCATTTTTTTGTTGAAAAGGTTTTCTCGTTTTGGTTTATTATTTTCAATAATGAACCTTTGGAATCGACCAAGAAAAAAAAATTTTAACACCCCCTCAAAATTTGATGGTTTACGTTTCAAGGTACGTAGAATCCAAAAATCGAATAAAAATTTGGCCGTCCGTCCGCCGTCCGCCGTCCGCCGTACGCCGTCCGCCGTCCGCCGTACGCCGTCCGCCGTCCGCCGTACGCCGTACGCCGTACGCCGTACGCGGCACTTTTGCCACTTAGCATTGACCGATTTTGATGAAATTTGGTATGTAGGCTCCATTTGGGGTCTAATTGTGCCCCGAAGCTTTTGGTTGATGTAGGTCACTCCTAAGGGTTCCAAAATCAATTTTGAAATTTTGAAAACGCCCTAACTCAAAAAATTTCGATATAAAGGTATTGTTTTTCCTTCAAATTAAGATTCTATAGAATTTTTAGAATTTTTTGAGACCACGCGGAGCTGTGTAGGACAAACCGTTCGCTCCCTACGAAAATTTAAGGTTTTATATTGAAATATATATATATAAATCAAAACACGAGTGTGAATCGCAAAAGAGGCCTAATCTCCGTTCAAATTAGAGCTGACCGAAATGCGATCAATGATTGGTGATTTTGATTTTTTTTTTATTTTTATTTTTTTTTTTTTATAATTTTTTTTTATTTATTTATTTATTTTCATTCTTCTTTTCATATTGGATGGTTGGTGATTTTGTAGACGAGTGATCTATATAAAAATAATAAACCGTTGTGTAATAATTTGCAGCGTTTTTTTTTTCCATTCGTTTTCGCTTAGTATCCATGGCTCATCTTTCAATTTTCTCTGCTTTCAAGGCTACGAAATAGCTCTTCGATTGTTTGCCTTGGCTGATGCTGTGGTAGCGGGGGTGTAGCAATACTAACCCCGCGCTGGACCCCCCCCCCCCCTCCCCAAACCAACCGATGATCGTCGCCTATCATCCAAAACAGTCCCACAAAGTTCATTTTTAGTTTATTATTTTCAATAAATTAGAAACACGAGTGTGAATAGCAGAAGCGGCCTAATCTCCGTTGAAATGTTAGCTGATAAAAATGCGATCGTTATTCGTTTCTTTGAGTTGTACTCAGTTTTGCGCCCTTAGCAACCAGTTTTCAAATTTCCCAATGAAGACACCCACAACTCCTTATTTATTCGCAATGAGTTTGAAGCGTTTAATTCTTCCAAATAATCTTGATAGTGAAGCTAAAATATGGTTGGTAGGTAGTGACAATGGCAAAGCGGTGTTTTTCTGCAGGCGAGTGATCTATTCAGAAAAATAATAAACCTTTGTGTAATAATTTGCTGCTTTATTTTAGTAAGGCAAACAGTGTTTCCGATGTTTGCCTGGAGGAGACGCCACTGAAAACATGTCGTATACAGTTCAACAGTGCAATAATTCTGAGATACTGAGAGGGATTTTTTGCTGGAAATGAGATCTTCACGAAACTCAACACCCTGCGTAGGATTCAAAACTCGTGATAATTACCGCTTGATCTGAGTTTGTGTACATGAGATTCCAAAGCCACCATAACACGAATGTAAATCTCATCAAACACGGGTTTCATTAAACGTGGATTTGAGCTGTGTCACAATACTTGATGATTAAGTAGGGGATTGGGTTTTTATTTAGTTCCCGAGAAAACTGACGTGTCCACTATGCTTCATCATCCGTATTTGTTCCGACTCCGAATAGGATTCCTGTGAATACCATAATGAGGCGGTATTTACATCTCAGGTTACGTGCCCTGCGGACATTATCTTCTCTTTGCGATGCTGAGAAGTAGACCTGCCTCAGGCAAACGTCAGACTGACGGCAATCCAGCGATCCGCGATAGTAATAATCGTGTCCTGGGAATGAACATTCAAACGGTACTGAGGTGGAAGAGGAGGCAGTCATAAGTCCGGAAAAAAATTGCTTTGCTGTTGAAAGTATAACTTCGTTCCTCAAAATTATACGGCTAACAGACACGAAACCAAAAAATGCATGCCAAGTTGGGTGGGCACTATTACATCCTCACCTACAATAATGTTGAAGTATATAAATGTAAAAATTTGTAATTTTATTAGAGTAGTAATAATTAAGAAATTCCCAACTATGAAAATTTATTTTCACGACCTCGTTGTTGTTTTTGTGAATTGACAATAAAAAACGCAATAATGTTGTTCGCTGTTATGAAATGAGTGTTCACTTTTGATTAATTATTTTCAATAATAAACCTTTGGAATCGACCATGAAAAAAAAGTGTAACCCCCCTCAAAATTTGTTGGTTCACGTTTCAAGGTACGTAGAATCCAAAAATTTAATAAAAAATGTATCAGTCCGTGTATCGTACGCGCCACTTTCCCCACTTAGCATTGACCGATTTCGATGAAATTTGGTATGTAGGCTCCATTTGGGCTAGTTGTGCCCCAAAGATTGTGGTTAATGTAGGTGACTCCTAATGGTTGAATAATAAGGTTTGAAATTTTGAAAACGCCCTAACTCAAAAAATGTTGATATAAAGTGCTGGAAATAAGAGGTCTTCAATGATTGACTCTTACTCTGTGACGTCATACGGTTCATGTAGTCATGTACCGAGTATCCATACCACATGGAATATGATTGCATTCTCATATGATTATTGTATCTTGACTTTGAATATTTTCTATTTAGAAAATATTTGTGCAATTCAATGTAACCATTCGAATAACATGTTCTTGCTTATAAGCTTTGAATTATGTAGATTCAATGAAGATTAGCTTAAGCCGAATCATGTAGTAGGTAACGTTGTACGCGGTCAGCAGCTTCCCACTCCGTCTCCAACCGTCTTTCGACTTTGCTTGGTTACGTTCTCATACTGCTCTCTTGTTTCGCTTTTACATTTTGAATCATAATTCGAGCCATTCAATGTTTTTTGAATAAACTAGTATCAATCAAAAAGTCACTGTTTAATCTAAATCTTTTCGAATCCCCGAATCTAGACCTTCGTTCAACGGTGAGTTCGTTTCATAATGTATAATGCATGATATATTTGGTATTTTCCGTTTGCACTCAAGTTTGGTGATATCAAATATTTAGACTCGCTTGTTGAAGCTCACAGTCGATATAAAGGTATTGTTTTTCCATCAATTTAAGATAGTATAGAATTTTTGAGACCACGCGGAGCTCTGTAGGACAAACCATTCGCTCCCTACGAGATTTTTTCGCGTTCTCGGCCTTCCTGAACAATTTTGGTTCTGTATCTGTCTGAATGTGTGTCTGTCGTGAAATACTTGTAATGGACCAAAATATACGAAGTTATTGTCCGATTTCAGTAAATTTTCGGGGATTTTGCGGGATGGCGTGTAGATGGTCCCCTATGAAAATCATCACCTTCCGGATTGATAGTTGCTGATGCGCTTGCGCAAATGTGAATTCCTCGTAACAGCCATAACTTCCATATTTTTCATCCGTTTTCGATGAATTCTCCCGGAATTGTACGGATTGGTGTGTTTGTGGTCTCTTATGAGGGTACTTAGAGATTGGTGTATTGAGATTAACTACTATGCATCGGATCATCTATACAATCGGATTCTGAATTCGAGGAAGCTATGTGCCACACCCATTTGACTTACGTTCTAAATTTCACCGTGATTTCTTCTGTCCGGAGTGCGATAAAATCAACAATCACTCTTTTTAGTCCGAACTACAATCTACCTTCAAAATTTGAACAAAATTTGCCATCAGATCATGAGAATTTGATGAAAAATCACGTTCGATTATGCTCACAAACTGCTGTTTGCCCGAGGGGATGAAATTCATCAGGGACCATCTCGTGGCTATCCCGAATTTTTCAAAATCCCCTGCAACAATAACCGCAAACACGGAACCAAAATTGTTCATGTTGAAAAAGGCTCTTAACGCTGGATGGGACTAATATTTTGCTTAGGTAACAGTCTTTTTTCAATTATGTTAATTATTAACTGGTGCTCGAATACAATCAAACTAGTTCAGGATGCTCTACAAAGGAAAATCCTCGAGAAAATTTTAATTTTGACGATTTACAACAAAAATGTAAATTTTTTTACTTCCAGCTGTGAGGAACCGAAGATTGACGACAAGTATCACCAAACTCACAATCAATCTCCCAAAATGAGCTCCAATGCGACCTGGACTAGTGCTCCGTCCACATTTCCACCAGTCCTGACAGATTACCTCTTCAAAAACGTCAGTCAAAGTCTTTGAGCGAGAAAACAGGGAAATAATCCTGAATTGCAGGTGGATACGAAGTTCGTTGGACGACGTTTCGCAGACTGATTGGCGGTGTCACATGCAACATCAAGTCTCGCACGGTTGACTCTCTGCGGTTAATTTACCGCCGTTTGACTCACCTTACTGGTTAATTGATGCCACTGGACAAAACCCGATGCCACTAGTTCATTTCGTTCATGCCTACGGTAGTTCGGAATACAGGTCTTGAATGTGGGGATTCTTGACGAATTTCACCACGGAGTTACCATACCGAGGAATTTCAGCGGTAGTACTCCGCGGCGTCACCACCCGTGTCAGGTACTACCCCTAGGTTGGTATTCCAATGGCGCTCCATTCCTCAATCCCACCGTCCATTTCTCTCTTAAAGAGGGCCGACTTTGGGTTAGCGTAGAACATCCTTCTCATCTTGTTCAATTTATTTATTTTCTTTTAGGCCTATCCTCTCGTCTTTTGTGATTGTATATGTCAATCCTGACAAAATCTGATCACGGGAACCAGATTTTTTCACCCAAATTTGGTGGAACTGTTCTGCACCTCTAAAGAGTCACAGTAGAGTACCTCAAAAGTCTGCATCCATGTGGCGAATCCGCAAACTAACGGTCGATTCTATCTTCCGTGGTAAAACCTTTGCAAAGGGAAATTGGACTGGTGCGAAATGTTATGTTTGGGTGGTAGCTGCACTGCGAATCTGTTTTTGATTCCGAAATGAATTTCAAGCTACATTAGAAGGGAAATTATGTATCTTTGAGGAGAGAAATTCCCGAAAAAAATCGTATGGGCGGGAATTAGTTGCACAATGATAAGTTAAGTAGTTTTATCTTCTCTAGAAGAATTTGCCAAAGGGATGCAGAGTTTCTGTGGTAGACCTATAGCCCCCCCACGTAGTACCACACCACAACAAATACTCGAGGCAGCTGACTGGTAATATAAAAGTTGACGTTGAATACAGGTTTTGAATGTGAGAATTCTTAACGAATTTTACCACGGAGTTACCATACCGAGGAATCTCAGCGGGAGTACTCCGCGGCGTCACCACCCGCGTCTTGATAGGCACTACCCCTAGGTTGGTCTTCCAACGGCGCACCCCTCTTAATCCCTACATTCCTCAATCCTCCATACATTTCTTTCTTGAAGAGGGCCGACGTTGGGTAAGCGTATAACATCCTTCTCATTATTTATAAAAATAAAAATTTTTAAATTAAAAAAAAATTATTTGTGTTTTTCATAAGTGTCATTTTCGACAAAATGAAACAATGGGAACAAGAATTTTTCATCCTAAATTTTGTGAAACTTACTTAGACCACAGTAGAGTCGACATTAGCCTCTAATATATAGACTAGACCATTAGTTCGCCACCAAAAGGGCGCCTCGCGAACTAATGGTCTAGTCTATCTTCCATGATAAAATTTTTGAGAAGGGAATTTGGACTGGTGAAGTATACATACTTCAGGACATGTCCCTTTAAGGGGAGAAATTCCCGTGAAAACATCGTATCCAAGGGAATTTGCTCAATGATAAGCGATAAG
>CM019182.2:41001654-41056140 GCA_009739505.2 Apolygus lucorum
AAGCTTGGCGAACTCCGGAAGAACCAGACGCCAACTCCCCTGGCCTCACTCCGTCAGGGACCTTCTTCAAGAAAGTGGAGAACCTGTCGAATGTCACCTTTCATCGGCAGAAGTATCCCTTTGAGAAGGGACTGAAGCACAACCCCATCGTCTCGCTCGGGGCTCCATCATCAAGGGACCTAGCTTTCTCCATTGAAGCTTCCGATGGACCCTACGTGACGAAGGCGTTGTGCGCTGAGGAAATGAAGAAGGCGCCCAAGATCCCACCGGGACCAGAGGAAAGACTGGCGGCCGACTTGAAGAAAGAAGTTCAACAACAAGAAGATTGTAGATCTTAAAGCAGATAAAGGCAATACAACAGTTATTCTTACTAAGCAAGATTACATTGACAAAACGCTTAAGTTCTTAAATGACAATAACTGCATAGCTCTCCAATCAGATCCAACGGCTAACTATCAGAAATTAATCCGTAGAGTAGTAAACAGCTCAGAAAATATTCTTAAACGTATGTACAAACCAAGCCTTGTAGAAATGAATCCTCATGCTCCTAGGTTATCATGTCTTCCAAAAATTCATAAAGTAGGGGCACCGATGAGACCAGTTGTGTCTTATATTGGTGCCCCCGCTTACAAATTAGCCAAAAAGTTAAATTCATTGTTTAGAAATAAAATCAATTTTCGGCCCCGTAATACTGTTCAAAATTCATACGATTTGGTTTCTAAAATTAGTGACATTCAAGCGCCTCCGAATGCCAAACTTGCTTCCTTTGATGTGGTTAGTCTGTTTACCAATATCGATGTAGCTAGCTGCAAAGATGTGGTTAATGGGCTTATCCATGGGTCGGGTCTCGATGTTTTTGAGAAGGATGAGCTGTGTAGTCTAATGTCTGTTTGTATGGATCAAAACTATTTTTCTATTTGAAGGTAAATATTATACTCAGCCAGGGGTAGCCATGGGTTCACCGCTGCCTCCTTTGCTTGCGGATATTTATATGGATCATCTTGAAAAACGAATCTTTGAAAAGTGTAAATCAAACAACCTTTTATATTGGTATAGGTACGTTGATGATATAATAATTCTATGGACAGGAACTGAAAGGCAACTAATTCTTTTCATGAAAAAATCAATACACTAGATCCTTTTGTTAAATTCACTCTTGAACTAGGTGGAAATAAGCCTAATTTTCTTGATCTGTCCATCTCATTGATTAACAGAAAACATGATTTCTCCATTTATAGAAAAGATACCTACAGTGATATCACTATTCATAGTACATCAAATCATCCCTTAGTTCATAAACATGCTGCTTTCCATAGTATGATCAATAGAGCTTTGTCAATACCAATGAGTGATCAAAATGTATCTAAAGGAAAAAACAATTATCAAGAGTATAGCCGCAAGCAATGGATATGGAGGATGTCTCATTGATTCCATATGGAACAAGGTTCTTAGGAAAAAGTGTAGAGACGGGGTTTCTAATTTGGCTAGAGAAGTTGTATTAGAAGAGAAAAAGTGGATAAGTATACCTTATTATGGAAAGATTTCTGACAAAATTGGCAAAATGTTATCATCTAGAGGTTTCAAAGTAGGGTTTAAAAATAAAAATAATCTTAAAGCTTCGTTGGGTTCTGTTAAAGATAAAATTAGCGTTCAAGATAAAAGTGGGGTTTATAAGCTGAAATGTTCTTGTGGGCTTGAGTATTGTGGTCAAACTGGTAGGAAATTTAAGGAAAGAATAAAAGAGCATGAGAAGGATTTCAGGGATAGCAAAGGTGATTCTGCTTTTGCGAATCACCTGAGAGAATCCAATCATAACTTCAGTTTTGATCTAACAAACGGACAGTACATAGAATTTCCTCATTTTTGCCCGAAGGGAGGTATGTTGGATGTGCTTGAAAAGTTCGAGATTCTTAAGAGTGATAGGTCTGGTAAATGTCTGAATGAGGTGGTCCCTCAACATGTTTCACCATTGATAGGTTCCTTCTTGCAATAGCTTGGTCTCCCCTTCACAATGTAACCCTCACCAATGTTTGAGCCCCCTTTCACTTTGTCTGCCTTGATTGGCATTTGATGATCCTCCCAGGGTCCCTTCACTTCTCTGAGCCAATAGGATTCTCCTTTCACTTATCTGATTGGGTATGACTTTCACTTTCACGACCAATGGGATTCAAGCTCCCTTTCACTTGTACCTATATAAGCTATGCTCTTTGTGATGTACCTTCAGTTATTGTTTGTTACTGATGATGACCTAACCGTCGAAATCGATTTAACTTGTAACTCATTATTTTCGTGGAAATAGACAACATTCTACTCAACTCCGTTTTTATTAAAATGGTTTTCCACAATCTCATCGCGAGTGATTTTATTCGTTCACTTTTGGTTTATTATTTTCAATAATAAACCTTTGGAATCGACCAAGAAAAAAAAAGTTTAACCCCCCTCAAAATTTGTTGGTTTACGTTTCAAAGTACTTAGCATTGACCGATTTCGATGAAATTTGGTATGTAGGCTCCATTCGCGCTAGTTGTGCCCCAAAGATTTTGGTTAATGTAGGTGACTCCTAATGGTTGAAAAATAAGGTTTGAAATTTTGAAAACGCCCTAACTCAAAAAATGTAGATATAAAGTGCTGGAAATAAGAGGTCTTCAATGATTGACTCTTACTCTGTGACGTCATACGGTTCATGTAGTCATATACCGAGTATCCATACCACATGGAATATGATTGCATTCTCATATGATTATTGTATCTTGACTTTGAATATTTTCTATTTAGAAATATTTATGCAATTCAATGTAACCATTCGAATAACATGTTCTTGCTTATAAGCTTTGAATTATGGAGATTCAATGAAGATTAGCTTAAGCCGAATCATGTAGTAGGTAACGTTGTACGCGGTCAGCAGCTTCCGCAGCTTCCCACTCAGTCTCCAACCGTCTTTCGACTTTGCTTGGTTACGTTCTCATACTGCTCTCTTGTTTCGCTTTTACATTTTGAATCATAATTCGAGTCATTCAATATTTTTTGAATAAACTAGTATCAATCATAAAGTCACTGTTTAATCTAAATCTTTTCGAATCCCCGAATCTAGACCTCCGTTCAACGGTGAGTTCGTTTCATAATGTTCAATGCATGATATATTGGTATTTTCCGTTTGCACTCAAGTTTGGTGATATCAAATATTTAGACTCGCTTGTTGAAGCTTACAGCCGATATTAAGGTATTGTTTTTCCGTCAATTTAAGATAGTATAGAATTTTTGAGACACGCGGAGCTCTGTAGGACAAACCGTTCGCTCCCTACGAGATTTTTCGCGTTCTCGGCCTTCCTGAACAATTTTGGTTCTGTATCCGTCTGAATGTGTGTCTGTCGTGAAAATACTTGTAATGGACCAAAATATACGAAGTTATTGTCCGATTTCAGTAAATTTTCGGGTATTTTGCGGGATGGCGTGTAGATGGTCCCTATGAAAATCATCACCCTTCCGGACTGATAGTAGCTGATGCGCAGGCGCAAATGTGAATTCCTCGTAACAGCCATAACTTCCATATTTTTCATCCGTTTTCGATGAATTCTCCAGGTATTGTACGGATTGGGTGTTTGATGGTCTCCTATGAGGGTACTTAGAGAATGATGTTTTGAGATTAAAATATTATACATAGGATCATCTATACAATCGGGTTAAGAATTCGAGGAAGCTATGTGCCACACCCTATTTGACAGACGTTCTAAATTTCACCGTGATTTCTTCTTTCCGGAGTGCGATAAAATAAACAATCATTCTTCTTGGTCCGAACCACAATCTACCTTCAAAATGTGAACAAAATTTGCCATCAGATCATGAGAATTTGATGAAAAATCACGTTCGATTATGCTTACAAGCTGCTGTTTGCCCGAGGAGATGAAATTCATCAGGGACCGTCCCGTGGCTCTCCCGAATTTTTCAAAACCCCCTGCAACAATAACCACAAACACGGAACCAAAATTGTTCATGTTGAAAAAGGCTCTTAACGCTGGATGGGACTAATATTTTGCTTAGATATCCGTCATTTTTCAATTATATTAATTATTATCTGGTGCACGAATACAATCAAACTAGTCCAGGATGCTCTACAAAGGAAAATCCTCGAGAAAATTTTAATTTTGACGATTTACAACAAAAATGTAAATTTTTTTACTTCCGGCTGTGAGGAACCGAAGATTGACGACGAGCATCGCCAAATTCACGATCAATCTCCCAAAATGGGCTCCAATGCGGCCTGGACTTATGCTCCGTCCACATTTCCACCAGTCCTGACAGATTACCTCTTCAGAAACGTCAGTCAAAGTCTTTGAGCGAGAAAACAGGGAAATAATCCTGAATTGCAGGTGGATACGAAGTTCGTTGGACGACGTTTCGCAGACTGATTGGCGGTGTCACATGCAACATCAAGTCTCGCACGGTTGACTCTCTGCGGTTAATTTACCGCCGTTTGACTCACCTTACTGGTTAATTGATGCCACTGGACAAAACCCGATGCCACTAGTTCATTTCGTTCATGCCTACGGTAGTTCGGAATACAGGTCTTGAATGTGGGGATTCTTGACGAATTTCACCACGGAGTTACCATACCGAGGAATTTCAGCGGTAGTACTCCGCGGCGTCACCACCCGTGTCAGGTACTACCCCTAGGTTGGTATTCCAATGGCGCTCCATTCCTCAATCCCACCATCCATTTCTCTCTTAAAGAGGGCCGACTTTGGGTTAGCGTAGAACATCCTTCTCATCTTGTTCAATTTATTTATTTTCTTTTAGGCCCATCCTCTCGTCTTTTGTGATTGTATATGTCAATCCTGACAAAATCTGATCACGGGAACCAGATTTTTTCACCCAAATTTGGTGGAACTGTTCTGCACCTCTAAAGAGTCACAGTAGAGTACCTCAAAAGTCTGCATCCATGTGGCGAATCCGCAAACTAACGGTCGATTCTATCTTCCGTGGTAAAACCTTTGCAAAGGGAAATTGGACTGGTGCGAAATGTTATGTTTGGGTGGTAGCTGCACTGCGAATCTGTTTTTGATTCCGAAATGAATTTCAAGCTACATTAGAAGGGAAATTATGTATCTTTGAGGAGAGAAATTCCCGAAAAAAATCGTATGGGCGGGAATTAGTTGCACAATGATAAGTTAAGTAGTTTTATCTTCTCTAGAAGAATTTGCCAAAGGGATGCAGAGTTTCTGTGGTAGACCTATAGCCCCCCACGTTGTACCACACCACAACAAATACTCGAGGCAGCTGACTGGTAATATAAAAGTTGACGTTGAATACAGGTTTTGAATGTGAGAATTCTTAACGAATTTTACCACGGAGTTACCATACCGAGGAATCTCAGCGGGAGTACTCCGCGGCGTCACCACCCGCGTCTTGATAGGCACTACCCCTAGGTTGGTCTTCCAACGGCGCACCCCTCTTAATCCCTACATTCCTCAATCCTCCATACATTTCTTTCTTGAAGAGGGCCGACGTTGGGTAAGCGTATAACATCCTTCTCATTATTTATAAAAATGAAAATTTAAAAAAAAAAAAAAAATTATTTGTGTTTTTCATAAGTGTCATTTCCGACAAAATGAAACAATGGGAACAAGAATTTTTCATCCTAAATTTTGTGAAACTTACTTAGACCACAGAAGAGTCGACATTAGCCTCTAATATATAGACAAGACCATTAGTTCGCCACCAAAAGGGCGCCTCGCGAACTAACTGGTCTAGTCTATCTTCCATGATAAAATTTTTGAGAAGGGAATTTGGACTGGTGAAGTATACATACTTCAGGACATGTCCCTTTAAGGGGAGAAATTCCCGTGAAAACATCGTATCCAAGGGAATTTGCTCAATGATAAGCGATAAGTAGTTTTATTTTCACCAGAAGAATGCGCCAAAGCGATCCAGAGTTTCTGTGTTCCGCCCATAGCCCCACCCCACCAAGTACCACCTGGTCAGCTAACTGGTAATTATCTAAGTTATGGCCGAGGGAGTGCTGGTACCCATTTACAAACAAGCTGTATAATCTCACCATTAAACTATCTCAACCTTGTGGGAAAATTCTAGCGAGAAAATTTCTTGACCTCGGTTATCTCATTTTACAAACCACTCCACTTTCTCGTGAGCTGGTTTTGACAGACCAGAAGCCACATAAACGTCTGCCAAGTGGGTGTGGCACATAGCTTCCTCGTATCCATAACCCGATTGTATAGATGATCCGATGCATAGTAGTTTACCTCGAAACTTCAATCTCTAAGTACCTTCCACTACCCTCATAGGGGACCATCGAAACGCTAATTTGAACAATCCTGATAAATTTCGTCAAATTCGGATGAACAATGTAAATGTTATAGCTCTTACAAGGATTTTACGTTTGCGCATGTGCAGAGGCTACTGTCGATTGTATGGCCTTGATTTCAAATGGGAACCATCTACAACCTAATCCGCATAATCCCTTAACATTTCATCAGAATCGGATAGAAATGTTGAAGTTATGGCTGTTACGAGGAATTCACATTTGCGCATGCGCGCAACTACCATTAGTCTGGGGGAGATGATTTTCTTAGGGGACCATCCACACGCTAATCTGAAAAATCCTAAAAAATTTCATCAAATTCGGATGAACAATGTAAATGTTATAGCTCTTACAAGGATTTTACGTTTGCGCATGTGCAGAGGCTACTGTAAATTTTAAGGCTTTGATTTTCATTGGGGATCATCTACAACCTAATCCGCATAATCCCTTAAAATTTCTTTGAAATCGAGAAAATGTGGAAGTTATTGCTGTTACTAGGATTACACGTTTGCGGATGCGCAGCGGCTACTATTAGTCCTGGGGCGATGATTTTCATAGGAGACCGTCTACACGCCAACCCCCGCAATCTCTGAACATTTCATCGAAATCGGATGAGAATTGTAGAAGTTATGGCTGTGGCAAGGATTTCATGACAGACAGACAGACACGGAACCAAAATTTTTCAGAAAGGTCTGAAACGTAAAATGCGAGTGGAAATTTCGATTTTGGAGACTTCCAAATATATTTATTACGACCACAATACTTCTTCAAAATATTAATGATCATGTTCTAGATCTTTTGGTCAATTGGTCTTCTCCTTTTCAGTCTACTGGGATGGTTTGTTATGACCGTCGAAATGGAAACTTCGCAAATTATTACACAATGTTCATTTTGCACTGTATAGATCATCCGTCTGTTTAGAACTCGGCTTATCCATTAATATCATCTGCTTTTCTATTAATATCTACTAGCAATAACATTACTATCCGAGAGTCGTGGGTAGTTGGTAGTTCAATTGGTAGTTCAAAAAATTCATAGAAAGATCGCAAAATTTTTAAAAGAATTCAAATTTCCAATAATTTGTAAGCTTAAAAAAATCCAAAAACCAAATGTCCAAAAAATCTAAAAATGCAAAAAAGTTCAAAAAATAATGTTTAAATTTAAAATTAATACTAAAAAAGTAATTAATTTTTGTTCAAAAATAAATAAGAACGTCCAAATTTCAAAAATTGTCCGATCTTAAATAATTAAAAAGTCTATGTCACAAAAAAATTAGTCCAAAAATGAAAAACTAGGTAGGTTCAAAACTAGGTACGGCGGACGGACGGCCGAATTTTTATTCCATTTTTGGATTCTACGTACCTTGAAACGTAAACCAACAAATGTTGAGGGGGTCAAATTTTTCTTCTTGGTCGATTCCAAAGGTTCATTATTGAAAATAGTAAACCAATATGGTTGGTACGTAGTGGCAATAGCAACAGCAGTGTTCTTTGCAGGCGAGTGATCTACAAAAAACATTTGTGTAATAATTTGCATCGTTTTTTCTTGCTCGATTCTAAAGGTTCATCATTGAAAATAATAAACCAAAAATGTACATTCCCACCATGGAGCATCAAGGGTGTATGAGTCATTAAGCCTATTATTTGCACCTGCCCACGTACAAGCTTGAAACAGCTCATTCCAGTCTCATTCAAAAGTAGCTGGCGGAAAAGCGGTTGACTAACGGAGTGCCAATAATAGAGAAGAATGTCCTCCTCAAATATTCAACATCTCTAAATATTCTTCTTTGCGGAGGGGAAAAAAAGTCTTTCGTGGCCTTTGAGAAGATGATAATTAAAAATTAACGAGGAGCACTTTAGGAAGCTCGTTGGCGAACCTGAAAACTGCGGTTTTATTTTAACTCCTTCCGAGGATATTTCCGGGCTACTGAATTATTATAATAAGGCATAACGAGAACGATTAGAATTTTCCCTCTATGAAAATGTGAATGATTCGTCGAGGGACATTAGATGTTCAAACTCAACACCAACGATGTTTATTCCTAGTTCGTTAATGGCGTAGTAATTCATACCACAGATCTATCTTGTATATTAGGTCATTCTTCTTTCAATTCCTTCGCTGATGGATGATTACTTAATACAGCTCATTATTTCTTGTATATATCTAATTTATGATTGGCCTCAAATGATGTGGTTTTAATTATCAATGAAAAAAGTTGAAACTTTGTTAACATTGTTAAAAATATGATTAAAAGTAGTAGTATTTGAGTTTTTTAAACCTGGCTCATTCGGGAGGCCTTTATGGCTGATTATTATTCTGTAGAATCAAGTAAGAAAAATAATTCTGCCATATGAGGAGAGCAATTCTTCATTTTCTATTGTGTAGCAGTGCTTCCATTCCTAAGCTTGACTAACATATTCAAAAACGTCATCCGCCTTAGCAGTAACCATATGAAGAAGGTCACAAGGATTTGGAGACGCACGAACCGACCCGGTGGACTAAACAGTCCAACAGAAGTGAAACCGAAAGTTATCAGGATACCCTAAAACGTAAAATGTGGAGGTATATTTTGATGACAGCCACAAGAACCATCCCAGTCCATTTGATTTTATTTTGACGTGAATATGTATTTTGGCTGGGGTCAAGGAATTTTTCGCGACCCTTTTTTTTGCCACAGAAAATGCAACGCTGCAACCAGTAAACAAGATCACAGCTATATATCGGTAGCTAAAAGGAAGGTTCTCTGGAATACTGCAATAAAATATTACGTGCGATCGGAAAGTTTTTTTTTTAGAAAAAAAATCTGTTTATTCATACATTATTACATACCATTATTGAGCGTTCTAACGTTAGTGCTAATATTTCATAATTTTGACAATTATTTCTAACTGAGATGTATCAACCTACTTCATGCTAATAAATTATTCATAAAATATCTTGTGTATATTTATTTCATCATTTTTATTTTAAAATTACACCTACAACAACGGACATATCGATGATCTATTGTTTTTCCCTCTAAGGGAGAAATTTACGTTACCATCAGGTGTTTGATCAAAACCTTTCAGAAACACGAAAATCGCACCAACGTGCACATTTCAATTTGAAAATACTCTTCGAGCTTCCCGAATTTTGGTTCTAGACTTACGACTCTCTTTTTAAAATCTACTGAACAACTGAATCTGATGAATTTACCAAGGGTTTTAAACAAACATATCTGTTTGTTCGATAATGATAGACATCTCTCATATTTAGTAGGTTAAAATCATGATTTACAATATCCGATGTAGGTATCAAAGTGTCCAACCTATAAAAAAATCCTGCATATCAAAATATCCAATGTACCAAAATGTCCAACAACACGTATAAAAAAAATATCAAATTTTCCAACGTATAAAATTACCCAAAGTATCAAGATGTTTAATAAATCTTAATATCCAATATATCAACCTGCCCAACTTAAAAAATTAAAGTTTACAATTTCCAACGTCTCAAAGTGTCCAGCCTATCAAAAATCCAGCATATAAAAATATCTAACGTATTAAAATATCCTAATATATTAAAATGTCGATAACTACCCAATGTATCAAAACTTTTGATCGATCAAAAAATCCAGACGTATCAAAATTAATAGATGTCCAACCTATCAAAATATCCAATGCATCAAAAAGTCCAACCAGACGTTTCAGAATTTCAAATGTATTAGATTGTCCAACATATCAAAAAATCCAATGCATCAAAAAGTCCAACCAGACGTTTCAAAATTTCAAATGTATTACATTGTCCAACCTATCAAAAAATCCAATGCATCAAAACGTCCAACCAGACGTATCAAAATTTCAAATGTAATAGATTTTCGAACCTACCAAAATATCCAATGCATCAAAAAGTCCAACCAGACGTTTCAAAATTTCCAACGTATAAAACTACCCGAAGTATCAAAAATTTTAATCAATCTTAATATCCAATATATCAACATGCCCTACATATCAAAATATTCAAATTTATCAGTGTCCAATCTATCAAAAATCCAGACTTATAAAAATTTCAAATGTATTAGAACGTCCAACCTATCAAAATATCCTATCATATCAAAATGTTGAAAACTACCAAATGTATCAAAATGTTCAAACGATCGAAATATCCAGACGTATCAAAATTTCAAATGTGTTAGAATGTCCAACCTATCAAAATACCCAAAGTATCAAAAAGTCAGACCACACGTTTCAAAATATCAAATTTATCGAAATATCCAACATATAAAACTACCCGAAGTATCAAAATGTTTCATCAATCTTAATATCCAATATATCAACATACCCAAGGTATCAAAATATCCAATTTATCAATGTGTCCAACATATGAAAAATCCAGCATATCAAAATATCTAATTATTGAAATGTCAAACCTATCAAAATATCTCAATATATCAAAATTTTGAAAACTTCCCAATGCATCAAATGTTTAATCTATCAAAATATGCAGACTTATCAAAATATCCAATTTATCAAAGTGTCCAACTTATCAAAAATCCAGCATATCAAATTTTGATATTTTATACATTCAAATTTCAATACATTAGATATTTTAAATATCTAATGTATTGAAATGTAAAATCAATCGAAATATCTAACGTATCAAAATGTTGAAAACTATCCAATGCATCAAAATGTTTAATCGATCAAAATATCCAAACGTATCAAAATTTCAGATGTATCAGAATGTCCAACCTATCAAAATATACAACGTATCAAAAAGTCCAACCAGACGTTACAAAATATTATCAAAACATCCAACGTCTAAATCTACCCGAAGTATCAAAATGTTTAATCAATCTTAACATCCAATATATCAACCTACCCAAGGTATCAAAATATCCAATTTATCAAAATGTCCAACTTATCAAAAATCCAGCATATCAAAATATCTAATGTATTGAAATGTCAAACCTATCAAAATATCTAACGTATCAAAATATCCTATTATATAAAAATTTTGAAAACTACCCAATGCATCAAAATGTTTAATCGATCAAAATATCCAGACGTATCAAAATTTCAAATGTATTAGAATGTCTAAAATATCAAAATATTCAATGTATCAAAAAGTCAAACCACACGTTTCAAAATATCAAATTTATCTAAATATCCAACGTATAAAACTACCCGAAGTATCAAAATGTTTCATCAATCTTAATATCCAATATATCAACATGATCGTATAAAAATTTCCAATTTATCAAAGTGTCCAGCCTATCAAAAATCCAGCATATCAAAATATCTAATCATTGAAATGTCAAACCAATCAAAATATCTCAATATGTTTGTCAAAATGTTTAATCTATCAAAATATGCAGACTTATCAAAATATCCAATTTATCAAAGTGTCCAACTTATCAAAAATCCAGCATATCAAAATTTGATATCAACCTGCCCAAGGTATCAAAATATCCAATTTATCAAAATGTCCAACTTATCAAAAATCCAGCATATCAAAATATCTAATCATTGAAATGTCAAACCAATCAAAATATCTAACGCATCAAAATATCTCGTTATATCAAAATGTTGAAAACTTCCCAATGTATCAAAATGTTTAATCTATCAAAATTTCCAGACGTATCAAAATTTCAAATGTATTAGAATGTCTAAAATATCAAAATATTCAATGTATCAAAAAGTCAAACCACACGTTTCAAAATATCAAATTTATCTAAATATCCAACGTATAAAACTACCCGAAGTATCAAAATGTTTCATCAATCTTAATATCCAATATATCAACATGATCGTATAAAAATTTCCAATTTATCAAAGTGTCCAGCCTATGAAAATCCAACATATCAAAATATTTGACGTACTCGTATATACGTAACTATATTGTAAATCTATTTGCTCAAGTAATAAAACATTTTTTCTTCTTTCCTTCTTCTTCAATATAACGAATCAAAGGCCCAACCTATGAAACTACACAATGTAACAAAACGCCCAACCTATCAAAATATCCAGACGTATTAAAATATCCTGATATATCAAAATGTCAAAAACTACCCAATGTATCAAAATGCTTGACCAATCAAAATATCTCATATATCATGATATCCAACGTATCAAAATATCCAATGTGTCAAAACGTCCAACGTTTCAAAATATCCTGTACATCGAAATGTCCAACCTATCAACATCGGTGGATGTATTTATTAAATTTCTTATTATTATTAAACATGATTTTACGTTTTCCACCTGAGAAAGGTGCAGGCTAATATTTGGTTGATCCGTTTGTTTTCCCGCCCGTAAAAACCCCCTGATAAAACTCATTCATCGCTCCTAGAAGAAATACCTATTTACGACAAATCACCCCCCCCCCCTCCTACGACTAACATCCGGTCCTTCTTCAGCTCTGTCTTAGATGGATATATATAATCCGTCAGACTGCACGACGCTCAGTCGAGGCTCCCGCGCCATTCGCGTGCGTTCACGATCGCTAGAACGCGTTTTTTTTCCGCGCTCGCGAACAGGTGCGTTTTCACCCGACTATTGTCTAACTTTCAGTGCTGTCGTTTGTCGGGAGTTCACCCTAGTCTAGGGTAATCTAGGGTAGTATCCAGTGAATTTGAGAAACCTTTAGGGTACTAATTTCTTGAACAACTACTTAATAATAAAATTATGAATTATTGGAGTCATTATTCCAGTTATTTAGGATTCAGCCAGTCACAAACAAAAATTTTTTATTTGATAATTTCATCTTCAGTATGGACAAAATCATACATGTTGTGTGAGCTAAATCCCTAATTTGAGTAGAGAAGCTACTAAAATTATGTTTCCGAAGGATTTAAATAACCAAGTTATCAGGAATTTAAAGTTCCAAGAAGAATAAAATAATGGGTTTAGTGATGTGATAATTACCACATTATTTTATTGTATATGTAGGTTATTACCTACATATTATTGTATTACAATATGTAGGTATTGTGATATTATTATAGTCCTAAATTCACAGAGTATATCATAAGTAGATGAGTTTTTCATGAGTAAGTGATAGCGTTTCTTGACCTTTTCATTTTGTCGATAATAGCGAATTACGAGAAATTTCGGGAACAATCCAAGAAAAAAACATCATTACGGAAAAAGACAGCTTATTTAAAAAATAAAAAAAAAATTCGTTGGGGAAACTTTTGAAATTTTCGAATTTATTGTCAAAAAAAGAACAGTTTTAACAGGTTACTTCAGTAGGAAATCATGAAAATTTGAATTTTGGGGCATCATAATGGGTTTTCAATCAAACCAAAAATCTCAACTCCTCAAGGTTTTCTGTTTATTTTGTTTAAAATATTAATTTCAGATAAAAAATAATATAAAAACTCTTATACTTACCATTTACAGCTCTTAGATATCCTTGTTATTTTTCAGAAAATATAACATTTACAACGCTATCCTAAAATAACAAATCCACAACAATTTATTGAAGAAATCTTGAAAAATTCGTGAAAATTTATTTTTAAAACATTTTAAAACTAATCCTGAAGTTTAAACCAATTTTAGATGAACCTATGTAGGCTTGAATGTTTCTCTTAAAACTCGTATCAAAATCAGAAGTGTTAGATATCAATTACTTCACATGATGTTTTTCTCTAATAACCTCACAAACCGTAATTTTTATCTTTTACATTATTCAAAAGTTGTGTTTCGAAGAAAATTGTGACCAACGAATTCGTCCTTTCTTCTGATATTATCAGATATTATCAGATTATCTGATATTATCAGAAGAAAGGACGAATTCGTTGGACACAATTTTCTTCAACAACTTTTGAATAATATTACAGATCAAAATTACGGTTAGTGAGGTTATTAGTGAAAAACAACAAGTGAAGTAATTGATATCTAACAATATAAAGCTAAATCAGCACAAATTTTTGTGTAAGAAAGGCCCATGAAATATGTGGAAAAACTCATAGTTTGAATTAATTGCCAAAATTTGGATTTAAACGGTTAATGTCTTTTGAAATGTTCTAGTTAGGTCAAGGACAGACAAATTTTAGACTTTGTTTTGAGTTATTGTTGAATATAGGCTACAAAATATTCATAAACTATCTAGCTCTACGCAAAAACCAATATTAATATCGTAAATTATAAAATTTGAATTAAATTAAATTAAATTTAAAAATGTGATTGAATTTTTCGGATCAAGAGTGGGGTTAGAAGGTTCTTGCAAAGATGTTCACCAAGTTGATGAACTACACGCTGAACAGCGTCACCGTCGATCGTCTGAAAGGCAAAGACCCCATCACCAAGGTAAGACCAACAAATAATAAACAATTCTAGCAATTTCATCACATTTCGCATATCATTGAAGTTGACAAGATTTCGAAAGATACAATTATTAACGCGAGATATGATGAAATAATGGAAGAAGTTGAAAGGCCTTTCGGATGTAATGCCTGAAAATTTAATCAAAATCGCAGCGCCATAGCTCTCTTACTGATCCGGGTATAATAATCCGGGTATAATTCATAGAAATGGACTATACACCAAAATACTACCTACCAAATTATAGCGATTTTGGACAAAGAATAATGAACCGAAAATCCTAGTTAGTTTCGAGACATTCTCGTTTACCCAAGAGCACATCATGCAATTCACATAGGACGTACTATCCAAAAACTAACGTGCATACATTCTCAAAATTTTCATCGAAATAACATAAGGGAATATTCAAATAACAATATCCTCCCATTTTTTTGCTCAAAAGATGTGTTCCGCTTTGGAAAGAAAAACTAATAACACAGGCAAATCAAACTAAAAACGCCGCAAATTATTACACAACGGTTTATAATTTTTATATAGATCACTCGTCTGCAGAGTCAACAACCATCCAACATGAAGAAAAACATCGATAGCATTTCGGTCAGCTTTAATTTGAACGGAGATTAGGCCTCTTTTGCGATTCACACTAGTGTTTCTGATTTATCGTGAGTCCAAACTTTAAATTCTCGTAGTGAGCGAACGGTTTGTCCTACAGAGCTCCGGGTGGTTTCAAAAAATTCTAAAAATTCTATAGAATCTTAAATTGAAGGAAAAACAATACCTTTATATCAAAATTTTTTGAGTTAGGGCGTTTTCAAAATTTCAAAATTGATTTTGGAACCCTTAGAAGTGAGCTACATCAACCAAAATCTTCGAGGCAGAACTATACCCCAAATGGAGCCTACATACCAAATTTCATCAAAATCGGTCAATGCTAAGTGGCAAAAGTGCCGCGGACGGCGGACGGACGGCCAAATTTTTATTCGATTTTTGGATTCTACGTACCTTGAAACGTAAACCAACAAATTTTGAGGAGGTGTTAAGAATTTTTTTTTCTTGGTCGATTCCAAAGGTTCATTATTGAAAATAATAAACCAAAAAGACCGTGCAGCCAGAAAATAAGCACAAGCTGAAATTAGTTTTTATCCATCCAGGGCCACTCAAATAACGTGTATACGGCGTGTAAACAAAATAGGTTTGCCAAACTGCAGGAATTAATTCTACAAATGATTTGCAACAAAAAGTGCCTCTTACAATTTTTTTAAGGGCTTTCTTTCCGAGTTTTTTAAAGATTTTTTTCCGTGATTTTGACTTTACAAAATTGGTCATAATTCTCTTAATTTGCTGAGTAAATTCAAATCTGAGGATGCTCTTGGAAAGAGCACTTAATTTTTTATCATATAGCCTGGCCACGTCTTTGAGTCAAAGTTGAAAATTTCATCGAAATCGGATGAGAATTGTAGAAGTTATGGCTGTGGCAAGGATTTCATGACAGACAGACAGGCACGAAACCAATTTTGTTCAGAAAGGTCTGAAACGCGAAACGCGAGTGAAAATCTCGATTTTGGAGAACTTGTTCTTCAACTTGAAGAGTGAAAACAAAGCTTCCACTACCTTGGTAGACTCGGAAGCAATACAATTAGTTATGATCAGACAGAACTGGAGAAAAGGGTCCCCAGGATCCAGGTCTCCTCAATGAGACAGGAAGGTGCCCAGCAGTCTCCAAACAGAAAAGCCCTCTATGTTGCCATTTGGCATCACTGGGTGGTTATAGGTTTTTTGTCAAAATATAGAATTAAACGAATAATTTGATATTAGGCAGGTAATAAGGTAATTGTTTCGAAGTATTCCAAAAAACCTGCATCAATATTTTGAAAAATGTCTTCAATCTCTCGCAAAATGTCGACAATTCAAAGGAAACCCTACTGAAAGGCTGATCATCACTCCAGTAGAATGTTCTATTTTACTCGGACGTGGTTTCAAGTCATCTTTATACTGCAAGACATTTTTCAAGATTTATAGTTCTCGAGTCCACCGTGATTATTGTAGAGCTCTCTATATATCTTTTGTATCCGTTACATGAGGTAGATGCATCATAAGTGAGTCCCAGAAGAATGTCTTCAGTCTACCACAAAGTGGCGACAACTTGAAGAAAACCTTATAGAAACAAAGCTGTTCATCATCCCCGCGCAATGTTCTATTCTTCATATTTTTCGCTTACAGTCTACTCCTCTCGGCTTCATTTGCTCTGGCGTTTGTAAGCCTCCTAGGAAGGGGAAAAGTATTGCGCTGAGGAAACCCGGAAAGGTCTATTTTTAAAAAAGACGCTGAAATAAAGGTGGGAGAGGGAAGAGAGAAAAAAATAGCGAAGGAGCGAGAGGGATGAGGTTGAACGATATGAACAGTGGATGATAAAACAAAAGAATTGCTCGCCCCTACAGCCTTACAGCTTCCCGTCCGGCTACCTCCCAATATTCTCAGATTCCTTGCTTCTCCGCTTGCCAGGAGCCTTCTTTCCTTAGGGTTTTCGTATTCTTTTGCATGGAGAATGGGGACGGAATGCTCGAGTATCTCCAAAGATATCTGCGTAAGATTCACTTCTGGGTTTCTGGTCATTCAAAGAATAACTGTCTAACTCACAGGGAATGATTTATCTAGCAAATTTTTTCTAATAATATTGTTGAACAAACTCGATTTTTGTACAAATTTATTCCATTTCGAACATATGTTCTTAAATTTCTATTCTATGTTTCAATACAAGTCGTAGGTACCAATATAAAACAATGGAAAAATTTTATAATTTAAAAAAATAAAATAATAATAATGAAATGGTTAATAAGTATTTAGTATTTTTAACTTTTTTTATCAATTTTCTCATTTTTATTTTTTTAAACATTTTTTTTTTAATTTTTATTTTATTATAATATTTTATAATTATCTTTGTTTTTATAAGTAATTTTTTCAAAGGGTATCATTCAGTATAATTTTCGTCAACCGTAACAATAGAGTTACCTACTGTAAATAACAACGGGGGATTTTTTTTTTCTTCTGGGGGGTCATAGGTTTTCTCCAACAGTGGAATGGCTGCACCATCCTCCAATTCAAGTGGCCGCACTTTTCTTCAGGCGCCTCGTATTCGCAGGGACACAGCTCGAATGATGGCGAATTGCATTGTTGTCTTAACACACCTAACAAGTTTTGAAAACGGCTTTTTCCATTTAATTTCTAGTAAGTGGGATGCCCGTTTCATGAATATTGTAAATTCTTTTTGCATGGTCCCATCACATGAGCATACCAATGGTGTGAAAGACCAGCGGCAGTCTTCGGCGGCTTGATCGTTACTTCATGTGCTTTGATAAAAACGGAGTTGAGTAGAACGTTGTCTATTTCCACGAAAATAATGAGTTACAAGTTAAATCGATTTCGACGGTTAGGTCATCATCAGTAACAAACAATAACTTTGTTTTATATTGTCAATAGTTATTGTTTGTTACTGATGATGACCTAACCGTCGAAATCGATTTAACTTGTAACTCATTATTTTCGTGGAAATAGACAACGTTCTACTCAACTCCGTTTTTATTAAAATGGTTTTCCACAATCTCATCGCGAGTGACTTTATTCGTATCATGTGCTTTGCATTGGCAGCTATTCGAGCGGTCGTTTCATAACTAGCTGATATTGTGACTTATTATATCCCTTATTCGGGATAGTTATAATTCAAAGGTTTCAAAATAGGTACATTTATAAATGATGCCCTACGATTCGAATTTGTGATCCTTCTAGTTAGTTTGAGGTGTTTCAATTCAGATTTGTGGTCATTCGAGCAAAATTCCTGGTTCTTCAAATTTGTGGGTCCCTCAGGCTAAAATTTTTGAGCAGGATTTGTGACATTTCAATTCGGATTTGTGGTACCACTAGCCTGATTCGTAGTCCTTCAACTTTTTCTGTTCTTCAAGGGAAAATTGTGGTCCTTTGAGCAGGATTTGTGGTATTTCAATCCAGATTTGTGGCCCTATGATCCAGATTCGAGGTATTATGAGCCAGATTTGTGGTTCTTTGAGCTGAATTTGTGGTCCCTCAGGCCGGAATTGTGGTACTTTGAGCAGGATTTGTGGTATTTAAATTCGGATTCATGGTTCTTTGAGGTGGACTTGCTTCCATCGAGCCAGTTTCGTGGTTCCTCAAGTCAGATTAGTGGTCCTTTAAGCCGGATTAAAGGGCCTTTGAGCCAGACCTATTCCTTTACAGATTTGTATCAACAAAGATATACTACTGAATTAACCTTCCTATTATCCTTTAAGCTGGATTTGAGGTCCCTCAAGTCATAATTGTGGTCATTCAAGCCAGATTTGTGGTCTCATGAGCCAAACTCGTGATCCTTCAAATTTGTGGGCCGCTCAAGTAAAAATTGTGATGATATTTCAAGTCAGATTTGTGGTCTTGAGCCATATTCATGGTCTTTCGAGCTGAATTTGTGGTCCCTCAAGCCAGAATAGTGGTCCTTTGAGCGGGATTTGTGGTCCTTTGAGCTGGATCTGTGGTCTCTCAAGCCAGAATTGTGGTACTTTGAGCTGGACTTGGTTCTTCCGAGCCAGATTCGTGGTTCCTCAAGTCAGATTAGTAGTCCTTAGGACTCAATTCCTCCACCTCAGTCCTTCACCAAAGGACTCATTCACAGATTTGTAACAACAAATATATACTAATGGATTAACCTTCCTATTATCCTTTAGCTGGATTTGAGGTCCCTCAAGTCATATTTGTGGTAATTCCAGCCAGATTTGTGGTCTCACGAGTCAAATTCGTGACCAAAATTTTTACTTAAGTGACATTTGTGAGTCCCTTAAGTAAAAATTGTGGTGATATTTAAATTCGGATTTGTGGTCTTGACCTAGATTCATGGTCTTTTGAGCTGAATTTGTGGTCCCTCAAGCCAGAATAGTGGTCCTTTGAGCTGGATTTGCTCTTGTAAAGCCAGATCAGTGGTCCTATGAGCCGGATTTAAGGGCCTTTGAACCACTGATGTCCAGATCGTAACAATCAAAATTACCTAATGAATTAACCTTCCTATTATCCTTCAAGCTGGATTTGAAATCCCTCAAACCATAATTTTGGTCCTTTGAGCCAGATTTGCAGTCTTTGGAATGAGATTTGTGGTCATACGAGCTGGATTTGTTGACCCTCATGCCAGATTGGAGTCTCTGAGCTGGAATTGTTGCCCTTCTATCTGAACCCAGATCCTGTGAACAACTTATTTATTACAAAGAATCCAAATTTTGGCAACCCTTCTTAATCCTCGTTGATGAAATATAGCAGTAAAATTTTCTTATTCTTACTACTAAAGTTAGAAAACGAAAAAAGAAGCAAGTCAATACAATTTTGTCCTCCAAACTCAAAATTTCGCTCCATTGTGTAGTGAGGAAGGAAAACACCCAATGAGAGTAGAAATACTCTTGATTTACGATTGATGCTCTGAATTCCCTCTCACATATTTCAGGACTGATAAGATTTTACTTTTTTTACCCAATCAAACCAGAAACCTCACATGAATCATGCATGGCCAATCCGAATTCAGTGGAATAATTTCGCCCTTCGTTCGTCAAGAATTCATCAGCTTCAATGTTTAAATAAACAAAATTTGAACTCGCATGTTATATTTGCTGTATTGCTGAAAAAAACACCAACCATCGATCGCATTTCGGTCAGCTCTAATTTGAACGGAGATTAGGCCTCTCTTGCGATTCACTCTCGTGTTTTGATTTACATATATATAAATTTCAATATAAACCCTTAAATTTTCGTAGTGAGCGAACGGATTGTCCTACAGAGCTCTGCGTGGTCTCAAAAAATTCTAAAAATTCTATAGAATCTTAAATTGAAGGAAAAACAATACCTTTATATAGAAATTTTTTGAGCTAGGGCGTTTTCAAAATTTCAAAATTGATTTTGGAACCCTTAGAAGTGACTTACATCAACCAAAAGCTTCGGGGCACAACTAGACCCCAAATGGAGCCTACATATCAAATTTCATCAAAATCGGTCAATGCTAAGTGGCAAAAGTGCCGCGTACGGCGTACGGCGGACGGACGGCCAAATTTGTATTCGATTTTTGGATTCTACGTACCTTGAAACGTAAACCATCAAATTTTGAGGGGGTGTTAAAATTTTTTTTTCTTGGTCGATTCCAAAGGTTCATTATTGAAAATAATAAACCAAAATGGTTCTGGTTTGGATGTCTCCAAGTGCCCAAAGGATGTGAAACTGATTGTCTTGAGAGTTTCTATGAATATCAATCGGGGACAGAGCGTGAATACTCTCCAGAACATTCACTCAATTTCAGTGTGGCGTTATGGTACTGATAAGGTTGGCTGTGCGTGTTGTTGAGCAATAGATGGTTCCCTATAAATTCTATCGCAGACAAAAAGATAGCTACTTGATTTTGAAACCACCTAAAGCTCTGAAAGACCAAAGTTTGCTTCTTATGGGGATAAAAAATGGCGTGTTAATGGATGTTTATTGAGGTTTTTTCATCAATTTTAGATACTGTTCAGTTCTTCGAAACGAATGAGATCACCCAGAGGTCTGTACGATCAATCATCATTAAATGAGCGCTAATTGTGAGACAAACAAATAGTCACAATTTGCAAATTTTCAGCATTTTTACGTCTAATTTCTGTCACATTATTATTTAGTTCACATTATGATTTTCAGTCAAATCGATAATTCAAATAACTTTCCACTGAATTTTATCTTGATCTAGTCTTTAGTAGTTTGTGAAAATGTGAAAACTCCAGCATAATGAGGAAAAAATTGTTGATTTTGTTGTTTTTTTGTTGATGTTTCTGTTTCATCCTAGATCGATGACATTATTAGGGTTCCTAATGGGGTGTGCGCATGGGTCGGAAAAACTGTTTATTGTTATTTTCAATCTAAGGTGGACCTCATTCTGAGAATTTTGACACCAACCGCGATCTTCTAGCGTGAGAAGATCTTTTTCTATGATTTTTCAAAGTTTCGAATGTTTATGACGTCACAGTGAGCTGGGGGTCCCGCCCAGGAGGGAGCGGCGCGTGACGTCATAAACTCCGAAATTTTGAAAAATCATAGAAAAAAATCTACTCACCCAAAAAGGGAACGGCTGGTGTCAAAACTCTCAGAATGAAGTCTATTTTCGATTAAAATTTTTTTTTTTAAATCAGGCGCCCCCATTTATGGTTTTATAGAAGTTTTGTCCACTAAAATAACACATCAAAGTGACTCGAGTCACGTCAAATGAATGTAATTTCACGGGTTTAGCTCAATTTCGGTTTATTATTTTCAGTCATGAACTTTTGGACGACAAAAAAAATTGTTTAACCCCCTCCCCCCCACCAGCCCTCAAAATTTAAAGATTTTGCAATTCAAAAATCGAATGAAAAATAATTCTTTAAAAATAGAGAAATAAAGTTTTCTGGCAGAAAATCTCAGCACGTTCATTTCACGAGTTTCTAGTGTTTGAATGAAGGTATTCAAATTATGATCAAATTGGTAACGAAGGTGAAGTCAAAGTAAATCCTAACTTCTATCTTCTTGTTCTCAGAATCGAATACAAAACATCGTTGGGATTTTCCGTTAACAGATAGAAAATCTTGAATGACAATTTCTGCTGACTAACCAATAGGTATATATTATTACAGCGAATCACTTATCATTCTCGAGTCCTCATAGCCGTAATAGACTTTGGAGAGTGAATTTTTTTTTTTTTTTTTTTTAGGATGTAGCAATAACAAGATACCAGCCCAATCTGAAATTGCAGAATCTTTTGGAAGGGGAAATTAGTCTATAGTTGGTATGAAGATGGTACTTCTCTGTGGTATCAGTCGATCGCCGTTCATTCCTCGTTGCGGGTTAGGCTAGTCTCTAACGAACCGGCGCCATTTGATTACTGTCAGTCACTTTCAAGAGCTGAAAAATAGGGGTTGTAATTTTCAAATCCCCCTAGCTCAAAAACTCTCGATATAAAGGTAATGTTCTTTCACCAATATGAAATATAATTGAGTTTTTAGAATCGAATGAGACCACCCAGAGCTATGTACGATCAACAGTTCGCTCCTTATGAGGTCTTGAGGGGGTTTCAGTCGGTCGCTTTCCTTTCTCGTTGCGGGCTAGTCTAATCTCTTAAGAACCCCCCCCCCCACCCCACCATCAGAAGGAGAAACATTGCCATCCGCCACCCTCAGTTCCTCCCCCATCCTTCGGTTTTCTCTTAGCAGGTCAGTTTTCATCAACAGTTTTCCCCATTTTTCTCAAGAAATGATCATGCAATTTTCTTTTTTCTCCAAAATTGAAATTTCCACTTGCGTTTTACATTTCAAACCTTTCTGAACAATTGTGGTACCGTGTCTGTCTGTCTGTCATGAAATCCTTACCACAGCCATAAATTCTACATATCTCATCCGATTTCGATGATATTTTCAGGGATTATCTTGTAGATGGTCCCCTATGAAAATACTAACCCTCGAACTGATAGTAGCCACTGCGCATGCGCAAACGTGAATTCCTTGTAACAGCCATAACTTCCACATTTTTCATCCGATTTCGATGAAATTTTCAGGGATTATGTTGTAGATGGTCCCCCATGAAAATCATTTCGCCTTGACTAATAGTAGTTGCTGCGCATGAGCAAACGTGAATCCCTTGTAACAGCCATAACTTCCAAATTTTCCATCTGATTTCGACGAAATTTTCTTAGGATTGTTCAGATTAGCGTGTAGATGGTCCCCTATGAGGTTAGTGCAAGGTACTTAGAGATTGATGTTCTGAGGTTAACTACTATGCATCGGATCATCTATACAATGGGGTTATGGATACGAGGCACCTATGTGCCACACCCACTTGGCAGACGGTTTTTTCCTGCTCGATTCCAATGGTTCATTATTCACAACTAGCTGAAAAACCTGCAAAAAGCAGCCAAAAACATATTGTAGAATTGTGAGAAAAAAAAATCCGTAATACCGATAGTTGACACAAAATATCAACAACAAAACTATGTATAAACATGTAATTTATCAAATTACAAAAAAATGTTGATCTCTTGGCCTGGAATCGAACCTGGGTCTCCCACGTTTGGGCGACGTACCTACGTTTGAGATTTTATGTATACTATTATACTTTATAGATAATAGACCAAAAATATAATAATTCGGAAACGATCTTAAACAGATTAATTTTAAATTACACGTATATCATAGTTGGTAGAAAAAATTGTTCATAACAGGCTGGATTATAAAAATAGCAAATTAATCATAAAACATCACACGAGCATCACAAATGCGTATCAACGCAGATCCATCACTCAAAGTAATAAACCGTTATGTAAACATTTGCAGCGTGTCGTTAAAATCGTAAGTACTGTTCTAATCGTCCCTCGAGAAAAGTGGGGAAGGATAATGTGGCCCTTTGGTGACCTCCAACTATAACTAACAATTATAAGTGAGATTTGGCCATCAAGTTGTGAGAAATTCATGATGATGAGTAAATATGAGGATCTGCATTGGCGTTTCGTCATCTCAAGTTGATTCGTACCAAATTAAACGGAGTTCTAATAATGAATTAGGACAGGAAAACAAAAATTGATGGAGCTTAGTATTTACAAAGCTGACTCCTCGTGAAGGTAATTTATTTCCTGACGAGGGGGGGGGGGGGTAATAATGAAAGCACATAGTAGAAGATAATTGGGAATTGCGAATTCGGTTAAATGATTTTGGTTCGGATTAATTAAAATGAATTTAATGTCAGCAGTCACCTTTGATTCCAATTCGAGAGAGGAAAGCGGTTGTGGTTCTGTTTGTCCTGATGATTGGGAGCTGACCGTATTTGGCACTGAAAAGTCTGTGAGGTGGCCCACGTGGAGCCACGTGGATGTTGAATATCCCACCGCTGGCGTTGTAAGCTGGCTGGTGACGATAGGAAAAAACTCTGCGAATTATTACACATTGGTTTATTATTTGTCCATACAGGGTGTCTAGCTAACAGTTCCTTCATGAGTTCGCATAGTCAGACATATATGGAACCAACAGACTCACACACAGACAGAAGACGGTACCAACACACTTATAGAGAGACAGATACGGAACAGACAGACGCACACACAGATAGAACACAGAACCGACAGACGCACCCTCGGACAGAACGCAGAACCGACAGACGCACCCTCAGACAGAACACGGAACCGACAGTCGCACACACAGACAGAACACAAAACCGACAGACGCACCCTCAGACAGAACAAGGAACCGACAGACGCACACACAGACAGAACACAGAACCGACAGACGCACCCTCAGACAGAACAAGGAACCGACAGACGCACACACAGACAGAACAAGGAACCGACAGACGCACACACAGACAGAACCAGCACACTCACAGACAGACAGAACACAGAACCTACAGACGCACCCACCGACAGAACACGGAACCGACAGACTCACACACAGAACCGACAGACGCACTCACAGACAGAACACAGAACCAGCACACTCACAGACAGACAGAACACAGAACCTACAGACGCACCCACCGACAGAACACGGAACCGACAGAAGCACCCTCAGACAGAACACAGAACCAGCACACTCACAGACAGACAGAACAAGGAACCTAAAGACGCACACACAGACAGAACAAGGAACCGACAGACGCACACACAGACAGAACCAGCACACTCACAGACAGACAGAACACAGAACCTACAGACGCACCCACCGACAGAACACGGAACCGACAGAAGCACCCTCAGACAGAACACAGAACCAGCACACTCACAGACAGACAGAACAAGGAACCAACAGACGCACACACAGACAGAACAAGGAACCGACAGACTCACACACAGACAGAACACAAAACCGACAGACGCACACACAGACAGAACACAGAACCTACAGACGCACCCACCGACAGAACACGGAACCGACAGACTCACACACAGAACCGACAGACGCACTCACAGACAGAACACAGAACCAGCACACTCACAGACAGACAGAACAAGGAACCTAAAGACGCACCCACCGACAGAACACGGAACCGACAGAAGCACCCTCAGACAGAACACAGAACCAGCACACTCACAGACAGACAGAACACGGAACCTACAGACGCACACACCGACAGAACACGGAACCGACAGACTCACACACCGAACCGACAGACGCACCCACAGACAAGGAATCAAAATTGTTCAGGAAGGTCCAAAACGTGAAACTCAAATTGAACGTTTGATTTTGGAGGAGTTTTTTGATTCTTTAAAAGACTCAAAAAACGAATGGACTAGTAAGTAGCTCCAGAAAGAGCAATTTTCTTGACAGTAAAGAGAATTTAACAGAGAGTGATGGCGGCAGGTGGTGGTGTGTGAGGGGGGGGGGGGGATTGTGGGGGAGCTGGTGGGGGAGCAGGTCATTCGAGAACCTCGTAAATGGGGAAACTCTGTTTGAACCGCTTTTTCCCTCCCCTCGCGAACTCCTTTCGAAAACGCCCTTGAAAACTGCCTCCCCCCTTGAAGATTCGTTTTTTCTCTCAACTCCCTCGTAGGGGTCCCACCACCGCAAAGTCCGCGATTAGTGGCCCCCCTTTCGACCAGTTTCCCCCCCGATCCACAATTTCACCCCATCTCCGCCTGTTTTCTGCCGAAAACCCGTATTTGACCCCTCTCCCCCCCTAACGCTCGAAGCCGATTCTGACACCCCCCCCCCCAACGACGATACAAGTGGTCGAGGATCGGGTTCGGTGGGGCGTGAGGGGTCAAGGAGCGGAATGCTGCGCTCCATTAATTTTCCACCCCCCTCAACTCCCCCCTAATCACCCCTTCACACCCCCCCTTCCTCCACCCTCCCCCAACCTTTTGAAGAGGTGTGATTTAATCGTCGGCCGAAAGAGCGCGTTCGCCGCAGCTTCGACACCACGTAGTTTCAAAACCGCCTCCGCGTTTCTCAAAAAATTCACTTTATCGAATTTTCAAAAACATGAGGATATTGAAAACACATCAACATTTTTGCATGGAAAATTTCAAAAATTTTCTCAACTGAAATTGTTTTGAAACATTCTACAATTTGTAAAATTAGAACTATTTATTAGAAAAGAAATTTTTTAAAGCTTTTAATAGAAAGAAAATAATAGTACATAAAAAGTAATAAATATTTTTTTCTTATAAAATAAAATAGTAGTAAATGATATGATACTTCTTATTTATAGTATAGCCCAGGCGAATTAGACAAAAAACGGGCAAATAGGAGAAATAATTCATAGTAAAGAAAATACGTGGCTAGTCACACCTCAAGAGTCCCCTGGGGTGAGCTCGAGGAGTGGGGGAGGATTTTCTCCTAATTTAAAATCTTTTATTTAGTTTCTCCTATTTGTCAGTCTGTTTGTCTGTCAATAATGAGATCTTGCAAGTAAAATTTTATCCACTTCCCGGTATCCGATTGAGCTGGAATTTTGCTTGCATGTGTAAATCGCATGATGATGCAACATTATCAACTTTCAGAGACCAACTTCCAATTCATAGGGGACCATCCTCCATCCTATCTAAT
Organism: Apolygus lucorum; assembly: GCA_009739505.2. NCBI lineage: Eukaryota > Metazoa > Arthropoda > Insecta > Hemiptera > Miridae > Apolygus > Apolygus lucorum. Next base: position 41,028,846 of record CM019182.2, read on the forward strand.
CTAATAACATAAAACGCCAACCGTATGTATGTACGTATGCACGGAGGGGTCTTGGGAGTGGTGAAAGTCGGCGGAATCGGAGACGGGAGGTGTCGGGGCGGGAGGAGTCTGGGCGGGAGGAATCGGAGGAGTTGGGGCGGGAGGAGTCAGAGAAGTTGGGGGGCGGGAGGAGTCGGAGTAGTTGGGGGCGGGAGGAGTCTGAGGAGTTGGGGGCGGGAGGAGTCGGAGGAGTTGGGGCGGGAGAAGTCGGAGGAGTTGGGGAGGGAGGATTCGGAGGAGTTGGGGGCGGGAGGAGTCGGAGAAGTTGGGGGCGGGAGGAGTCTGAGGAGTTGGGGCGGGAGGATTTAGAGGAGTTGGGGGCGGGAGGAGTCGGAGAAGTTAGGACGGGAGGAGTTGGGGGAGGGAGGATTCAGAGGAGTTGGGGGCGGGAGGAGTCGGAGGAGTTGGGGCGGTATGAGTCGGAGGAGTTGGGGGAGGGAGGATTCAGAGGAGTTGGGGGCGGGAGGAGCCGGAGGAGTTGGGGCGGGAGGAGTCGGAGGAGTTGGGGGAGGGAGGATTCAGACGAGTTGGGGGAGGGAGGAGTTGGGCAGGAGGAGTCGGAGGAGTTGGGGGAGGGAGGATTCAGAGGAGTTAGGGGCGGGAGGAGTCTGAGGAGTTGGGGCGGGAGGAGTCGGAGGAGTTGGGGCGGGAGGATTCAGAGGAGTTGGGGGCGGGAGGAGTCGGAGGAGTTGGGGCGGGAGGAGTCGGAGGAGTTGGGGGAGGGAGGATTTGGAGGAATTGTTTTTGCCTACTTTTAGTAGGCTTTTCAGCTAGTCTAATACATCTGATCGCATTTCGGTCAGCTTTAATTTGAACGGAGATTAGGCCTCTTTTGCGATTCACACTCGTGTTTCTGATTTATCGTACGTCCAACCCTTAAATTCTCGTAGAGAGCGAACGATTTGTCCCACAGAGCTCCGGGTGGTCTCAAAAAATTTTTAAAATTCTATAGAATCTTAAATCGAAGGAAAAACAATATCTTTGTATCAAAATTTTTTTGAGTTATGGTTTTCAAAATTTTAAAATTCATTTTTGAACCCTTAGAATTGACTTACATCAACCAAAATCTTCGGGGCACAACTAGACCCCGAATGGAGCCAACATACTAAATTTCATCAAAATCGGTCAATGCTAAGTGGGGAAAGTGCCGCATACGGCGTACGGCGGACGGACGGCCAAATTTTTATTCGATTTTTGGATTCTACGTACCTTGAAACGTAAACCATCAAATTTTGTGGGGGTTTTAAATTTTTTTTCTTGGTCGATTCCAAAGGTTTATTATTGAAAGTAATAAACCAAAATGATCAACATTTTTGAAAAAAAAAAAAAAAATTACAAATTTTAAAGTTTGAGGTAAAAAAAACTACTGTAGCGTTCAGTTTTTTCAATTTGTCTACGACTCATCTATTGAGAAATTTCACGCTCTTTCCAACGGTATCCTTATTTTTAATTTTTTTAATATTTAATTTTTGATTTTTTTAATGACTTTTAAAGGTGAAAGATTTTCAAAATGGCCCTTGACGACAGTGAAATGGGCGTAAGTGTGAATGGGCGCCCTATATCCAACCTTAGATACGCAGACGATACAGCATTGCTTGCTTGCTCGGAAGCTGAACTGCAGGCCCTCTTGGATAACGTGAATTTAGCCTGCCGAGAGTCTGGAATGGCAATCAACATTCCTAAAACAAAGAAAATGGCCATATCAAAGGCGGGGGATTTGAGAGTTAGGCTCACGCTGGATGGCCAGGATATAGAACAGGTTGCTAGGTTTAAGTATCTGGGTCAATGGGTATCCGAGACATGGTCCCTTGAAAGTGAGCTCAGGAGTCGCATTGAAACGGGTCGCAGTGCCTTCACTAACATGCGCACTATTCTATGCAACCGGGATCTGAGCTTAGCGCTGCGCTGGAGGGTCGTTAAGTGTTACGTTTGGTCAATACTTCTATATGGCGCGGAGACGTGGACACTGAAGGTAAGGGACATAAACAGACTCGAGGCGTTTGAGATGTGGCTGATCCGCCGTCTGCTGCGAATTCCCTGGACCGCCCGTCTCCGGAATGACTATATTTTGGAGCACAATTCCTTGACCCGTGAGCTCTTGACTACCATTAAGACCAGGAAGGTGGTGTATTTGGGCCACGTCATGCGGGGTCCCAAGTATGGCCTCTTACAGACCATAATGATGGGTAAAATAAGTGGCCGAAGAGGCGTTGGTAGAAAACGAGCCTCGTGGTTGTCAAACATTCGGAAGTGGACTGAGCGAGCGGCGGATTTGTATCACTTGGCACAGGATCGCGAGCAGTTTGCTGGTATGATCGCCAACCTTCGTTAACGGAGAGGGCACTAGAAGAAGAAGAAAGGTGTAAGGTCGAAAACACGAAAAAAATGTTAAAAGTCAAAAAGTCGGATTTTAAGGGGGTAAAAAAATAAACCAAAATGAAGAAAAGTGAGAACTAGAAAAATCTTAAAACTAGCTATATCTTGAAAATCCGACATGAACAAAAAAAGCGACAGGCAAGAAACGCTTGCATACGAGTCTGCAACACATTGAAACATTTTCATGCTGATCTGGGAGCTCGATTTTCGACTCAGCTGATCTGGGAGCTCGATTTTCGACTCAGCTGATCTGGGAGCTCGATTTTCGACTCAGCTGATCTGGGAGCTCGATTTTCGACTCAGCTGATCTGGGAGCTCGATTTTCGACTCAGCTGATCTGGGAGCTCAATTTTCGACTCAGCTGATCTGGGAGCTCAATTTTCGACTCAGCTGATCTGGTAATATCAAACTGTAAAGTACCTACCTACCTAACAACTTCACTTCTGATGGTCATAATCATCATTGTGGCGACTTGGGACAAATTTCGTCGCATCAAATTTCGTTGCATCAAATTTCGTGACGATTTTTTTTTTTATGTGCCATATGAAAGACATGAAAATGTCAAAATTGCTAAGAGACATTTTTTGTTGCAAATTAGTTGTAGAATCGACTCTCGAAGACTCGAAATTTTGTGGATAACATATGGGACACCCTGCATAAGGAACTTCAGGCGAGTTAGGTCCGTATTGTCCGGTTTGTAGTTCGTTAGTTGATTAGTTGTAGTTAATAACATTAATTTGATACATAAAAGGACACTTCCTAGGCGTGTTCGATATTTAAAACTGTTCAATTTCTCCCTTGCGAGGGAAAAACATTAAATCATGTTTAATGTTTTTCCCTCGCAAGGGAGAAATTAGATTGCCGATCACTCAGCTGATCAGTGACCACTCAGGCGCCTTCAGCATTCTCCATTGACCCTGCTTCTCAAATTTCAGCTTCCTGCGTTCAACAGGAGAGAAAATGGCCTTGGAGCTCACTCAGCTGATCAGTGACCATCTTGGTACAACTAGACCCCAAATGGAGCCGATATAACGTGGTAACTAAGAAATCGGTCCGTGGTAACTAAGAAAAAAAAGCGTTGCAGATTTGCGTGTCGGAATTCACAGAATGACCCCCAGCCCTAAAACATTAAACATGTTAAAATTAATTACAGATTATCCAAATTACAATAAAAACGCTGCAAATCATTGCTCAAAGGTTTATTATTTTATGTATAGATCATCCTTCTGTATAGATCACTATCTGTATTCTCCCTTGACCTTCCCTCTCAAATTTCAGCTCCTGCGTTCAATAGGATTGAAAATGGCTTCGGAGCTCACTCAGCTGATCAGTGATCAGAAGAGTGAAGAAGATCTCCTCGAATGCTGGAGACGCCTGGAAGAGCACTTCCATTCAATAGGATTGAAAATGGCTTTCGAGCTCACTCAGCTGATCAGTGATGTGAGGAGTGTAGAAGATCTCCTCAAATGCTGGAGACGCCTGGAAGAGCACTTCCATTCAATAGGATTGAAAATGGCTTCGGAGCTCACTCAGCTGATCAGTGATGTGAGGAGTGAAGAAGATCTCGAATGCTGGAGACGCCTGGAAGAGCACTTCCATTCAATAGCATTGAAAATGGCTTCGGAGCTCACTCAGCTGATCAGTGAGCAATGATTTGCAGCGTTTTTTACCTACAAACATTGTTTTACCTACCAATTTTTTTTTACCTACCAACTATTGGTAGGTACTACCTACCACACCATACTGGCTTCACACCTTCACAATCAAGTTTATTAGAAAGAACTAAACGCTTCACACTCGATTCGAAAAATAGAAAGCTTGATATGGAAATTTGATTACTGGTTACGCAGAAGGCAAAACTGAATACAACTCGAAGAAATGAACAGCGATCGCATTTTAGTCAGATAAAATTTGAACGGCGATTAGACCTCTTTTGCGATTCACACTCATGATTCTGTTTTATCGAAGGAAAACCTTCAAATACTCGTAGGGACCGAACGGTTTGTCCTACAGAGCTCCGGGTGGTCTCAAAAATTTTTAAAAATTCTGTACTATTTAAAATTGGTGAAAAAACGATACCTTTATTTCGAGAGTTTTCGAGCTAGGGCACTCTTGAAAATTTCAACCCTTAATTTTCACCCCTTAGAAGTGACCTACATCAACCAAAAGCTTCGCGGCACAACTAGACCCCAAATGGAGCCCATATACCAAATTTGAACCAAATCGGTCCAGTGTTGCTAAGAAAAGTGCCGCGTACGGCGTACGGCGGACGGACGGAAATTTTTTTATTCGATTTTCGGATTCTACGTACCTTGAAACGTAAAACATCAAATTTTGAGGGGGGGCTAAAATTTTTTTTTTCTTGCTCGATTCCAAAGGCTTATTATTGAAAATAATAAACCAAAAGAAAATAATTTATGGTTGGATGCAAAGTACACAATAACAACAACAATTCTAAGGCTACAAAAACAACAACAATTCCAAGTGTATTACTAGTTACGTACTAAATAGATTATATCTCTTTATTGCTTTATTTCTTAAAGGTACAAAACCTTACCAGCAAGGGATCAGCCTTCCTCAGTAGTTGTATGAAGCGATCATGATTCATTTATTTCACTTCGAAACCTCCTGTACTCAAATTTCTAGTTGAGATTCTCCAAGAACGTCAAAAATGATAAAATGTATCTTGTTTAGCAGCTCTAAGTGAGATGAACGACTGAATTCAACAAATGGCAGAATCGACAAATAATACAACTCACTCGCCCAAAACCCAAATTGCCTTTCGCGTTTATTTCCACCCTCGGGCTGCCTCTGAGTTCGCTCTCCACAACCTCATGGCTGATTAATGGAACCTGTATTTGGTACTTCCCTACCTACGTTGAATTTGCCTTTTGTTGGAATTCCACCGACCGGAGCTTCGGTTTTTCTAAACGTTCGATTATTGAGAGGTCAGTTGAACGATGATTTGCGAGCGCTGGGATTATAAATTCTTCTGGAACTTTTCACTGACCGTTTTTGCCTGGTTTTAAATAATCCATAAATCAAAGAAACCTAGAAATTTGTGGATCTCAGGGCGTTTCAGATCTGGAAGGTTGAGGAAATAATTTAATAGAATGATAATACAGTAGAACTCCAATTATCCGAACTCCGACTATCCGAATCGCCGATTATCCGAATCACTTTCAGAAAAAAATTTGCTGCCCGAAAACGGATGAAGACCGCAAAACAGCTTACATTGACGGAGATGTTTGAAAAACAATGATTTTTATTTCTAAACTTGTACATAAGTACATTTTATTTATATTTAAAACATGTGAAAATATCATGTTTCTTTCATTTAATTCAATAAAAAAATAGTGCAATATCAAAACGTAGCTTTTTTTCTCTCCAATGGTAATTTTTAAAAAAACTCCGATTATCCGAATATTTGATTATCCGAATGGGTCCCGGTCCCCATTAATTCGGATAATTGGAGTTCTACTGTATTGGAAGAAACTACAATCATAGAAGAATAACTTGCGAAAACTTCTGCATTGTTGATGCGGGTTGGCACTCAGCTTCAGGTAAATAATTTGGAGGAAAACTAACCGGAAATAAAGGGGAACATTTTCAGAGAATTTTTTTAAAGGTTAGATTAGCACAATTCAGACGGAGTTAATTTTTCTGTGTTTCCCAGATGAAGAGAATAGTAAGAAGCCTTTCATGTCGTTCATAAAGTGAATTGTATTTAGGTTAGCATTCGTAGTTTGCATTGTACTTGAGTGGCACTTTCAAAGACTTTGAGACAGAGTTGCTCTTACGCCTCTTACCACTGGCTGAGACAGGAACGAACTCAGGATTGTCAAATTAGTTGTGAGTGACCACAGAGCTGACGTTTCTCGTGTTCATCCTGAACCGCTGAAATTCATTTCAAATCAGGAAGGATCTCGGGATTGTCAAATTAGTTGTGAGTGACCACAGAGCTGACGTTTCTCGTGTTCATCCTGAACCGCTGAAATTCGGTTCATATTTGATTCAAATCAGCTATGAGTAACCTTAGAGCTGATGCTTCTCCAGGGCTACAGGAATTAGAGGTGTGTCGGTACAGCTGTATCAGGACTATGGAACCGAGTATCAACTTGTAACGGTTCCAAAAACTCAGCCCTTACCGGTCCAGTTTCACGGAACGATAAGATATCATGGAATGGCTCTGGACCTGGAAAATATCACTCGGATCAGTAAACCTGGAACTTGTCTCCAGTTCAGTTCCATGTACCAGGAACCATCCTTGCCGATTCCACGGGCCAATAAGATATCATGGAATGGCTCTGGACCGGGAAGAGATCTCTCGGATCGGTATGCATGGAACTTGTCTCCAGTTCAGTTCCATGTACCGGGAAGCACCCTTGCCGATTCCACGGGCCAATAAGATATCGTGGAATGGCTCTGGACCGGGAAGAGATCTCTCGGATCAGTATGCATGGAACTTGTCTCCAGTTCAGTTCCATGTACCAGGAACCATCCTTGCCGATTCCACGGGCCAATAAGATATCATGGAATGGCTCTGGACTGGGAAGAGATCTTTCGGATCGGTAAGCCTGGAACTTGTCTCCAGTTCAGTTCCATGTACCAGGAACCATCCTTGCCGATTCCACGGGCCAATAAGATATCATGGAATGGCTCTGGACCGGGAAGATATCTTTCGGATCAGTAAGCCTGGAACTTGTCTCCAGTTCAGTTCCATGTACCAGGAACCATCCTTGCCGATTCCACGGGCCAATAAGATATCATGGAATGGCTCTGGACCGGGAAGAGATCTCTCGGATCAGTATGCATGGAACTTGTCTCCAGTTCAGTTCCATGTACCAGGAACCATCCTTGCCGATTCCACGGGCCAATAAGATATCATGGAATGGCTCTGGACTGGGAAGAGATCTTTCGGATCGGTAAGCCTGGAACTTGTCTCCAGTTCAGTTCCGTACCAGGAAGCGCCTTTGCCAATTCCACGGGCCAATAAGATATCGTGGAATGGCTCTGGACCGGGAAGAGATCTTTCGGATCAGTAAGCCTGGAACTTGTCTCCAGTTCAGTTCCATGTACCAGGAACCATCCTTGCCGATTCCACGGGCCAATAAGATATCATGGAATGGCTCTGGACCGGGAAGATATCTCTCGGATCAGTAAGCCTGGAACTTGTCTCCAGTTCAGTTCCATGTACCAGGAACCATCCTTGCCGATTCCACGGGCCAATAAGATATCATGGAATGGCTCTGGACTGGGAAGAGATCTTTCGGATCAGTAAGCCTGGAACTTGTCTCCAGTTCAGTTCCATGTACCAGGAACCATCCTTGCCGATTCCACGGGCCAATAAGATATCATGGAATGGCTCTGGACCGGGAAGATATCTCTCGGATCAGTAAGCCTGGAACTTGTCTCCAGTTCAGTTCCATGTACCAGGAACCATCCTTGCCGATTCCACGGGCCAATAAGATATCATGGAATGGCTCTGGACTGGGAAGAGATCTTTCGGATCGGTAAGCCTGGAACTTGTCTCCAGTTCAGTTCCATGTACCAGGAACCATCCTTGCCGATTCCACGGGCCAATAAGATATCATGGAATGGCTCTGGACTGGGAAGAGATCTTTCGGATCAGTAAGCCTGGAACTTGTCTCCAGTTCAGTTCCATGTACCAGGAACCATCCTTGCCGATTCCACGGGCCAATAAGATATCATGGAATGGCTCTGGACCGGGAAGATATCTCTCGGATCAGTATGCATGGAACTTGTCTCCAGTTCAGTTCCATGTACCGGGAAGCGCCCTTGCCGATTCCACGGGCCAATAAGATATTGTTGGGAAACATGGAAACTCAATTCTCCAAGATACAATTTACGTTTGGCTAAATAAAATATCAGTTTGATTCTGGATTGCAACGAGTGCAATTGTGTTTATTCCTAGAATCATTACATTGGTGGCTGCGGTGGGATGCAGAGGAATTATAGTGATTTTTGTAGCTTTGCTCCTCCAGAACAGAGGAGAAGAGGCCAGAGAACCAAAACGCAGCCAAGATCGAGAAGACCGGCAGTTTCCCCTCTTCCTGCCAGGTATTTCATGGTTGATGAAGAAGATGAGAAACATATGTGCCGGGAGTGCGGAATTTTATATTTTCATCTCGTGTCTTGCCCGCTGAACTTTGAAGCGGCAAGGGAGATAGCTGAGTACTCTCGAATTGAAGAAGAGGAGAGAAATATTAGTGAATTAGGAAATTTGAACTTGACGACCTATAAAGATCAGTGGTTACCTAGAAATACCAAGTTGCCAAGTTCCGATGTTGATAGTTTTAGTTCCGGTAACGAAAATAATTGTGACAGTCTCGGAAGTAGTGATGAAAATGATAAATTGACTAAAATTGCAGAGGTTGAATTGTGTCAGTTTCCTGAGATTCAAACCATAGAAGATGAAGATAAAACGCTGCAAATTATTACACAATGGTTTATTATTTTTCTATATAGATCACTCGTCTACGAAATCACCAACCATCCAATATGAAGAAAAAAGAAAAAAAAAATCAAAAAATCAAAAATCAAAAATAAAAATCACCAACTAGGTATTGATCGCATTTTGGTCAGCTCTAATTTGAACGGAGATTAGGCCTCTTTTGCGATTCACACTCGTGTTTTGATTTATTTATATATATATATTTCAATTTAAACCCTTAAATTTTCGTAGGGAGCGAACGGTTTGTCCTACAGAGCTCCGTGTGGTCTCAAAAAATTCTAAAAATTCTATAGAATTTTAAATTGAAGGAAAAACAATACCTTTATATCAAAATTTTTTGAGTTAGGGCGTTTTGAAAATTTCAAAATTGATTTTGGAACCCTTAGAAGTGACTTACATCAACCAAAAGCTTCGGGTCACAACTAGACCCCAAATGGAGCCTACATACCAAATTTAATCAAAATCGGTCAATGCTAAGTGGCAAAAGTGCCGCGTACGGCGTACGGCGGACGGCGGACGGACGGCCAAATTTTTATTCGATTTTTGGATTCTACGTACCTTGAAACGTAAACCATCAAATTTTGAGGGGGTGTTAAAAATTTTTTTTTCTTGGTCGATTCCAAAGGTTCATTATTGAAAATAATAAACCAAAATGAAGAATTGGACGAAGTTAATAGAGTCTACGATGCGAAAGAGGATAACTGCTACGATGGGACCAAGGGAGCATTCACCGTAAATGACGGGGAGTTCATTCCAAACAATCACATTGGTGAGTTCGAAATATCCTACGAACAACGTCAGAATGGAAGAATCCTAGGCCACAAGGAGGAGGAAGGGAAAGCATCGGGCATCGTTTCTATTTTATCGGGAGATTTCGAGGTGCAGGAACGAGCCTGCTCGGCCCTGGAGTTCGTTAAAATCATCAAGTCCGAGCTGGAAAACGGGGAGACGCCAGTTGTCGAAGCAGTGTCAGTGTTGTTTTCTGGAGATATGAATCCAGTGGCACTCAAAGCACAGCGCAAAGTACAAGTACCTGAACTGACGTCTGAAGATATGGAAAATATGCGAGAAGCACGGCGACAGGAGCAAGCAATGAATCCAAACTACCTGAAGTCAAGTTCCAAGGAGGATAAGAGTGTTCCTGTAGCTCCAATAGATTTAACTGTCCCCATCATCATTCCTGGCTTGGCTTCTTCTGACAAATACCTTCCAAAGGACAGGTCTATACACGACAAGGAGAAAAAGAAGAAGCGAAAAGACAAGAAAGGGAAGGGGACGGATGAAGAGGGAGAAGGAGAAGTACCTAGCGTTGGAGCTGAGAGCGTACAAGTCTACACAGGTCGAGGGGAGATGCCAGATGGTGTGGAGGATACAGGTGATGATGGCAAGTCCGATGGAGACGTTGATGTTGATGACCTTGATTTCCCAGAAGCTGGGGTGTTTTCACCACCAGAATTGGCGGTTCATGGCGAAACACTTCCATCTCCTTGTGACACAACAAATAGTATGAGTGGAAAGACTGGAAGCAATGTTGAAACTACAAAACCCGCGGAATGGCACAGAAAACTATTGCAATCAATGAAAGTAACTAAATCCTACGAGTCGGGATGTAGTGAACCCAAAGTGAATGAGGAAGAAAGGAAGGAGGCCTATAAGATCAAGAAGAAAAAATGTAGTCATAGTCGAGGCAAAAAGTTGGTGAGCCATCGAATAAACTGTGTGGTTAATTTGGATAAAAATCTAGGAAAGAAGAGAAAGGAGAAGAGCCATAGAGCTGAAACGGTCAAGGAGGTGATCAGAAGAAAGAAGAGATTCAGAGAAGGAGAAAGGGGCATTGAGAGGATGAGAAAAGGAGACATAAACAAGCAGAGAATCAGAAAACGGGAGAAGGATAAAAAAGAGAATCAGAAAAGCTGCGAGAAACGAGCAGAAAATGACTCGGAAGCAGACCGGTTGTCAGCGTAATTGGTGGAAGCCACCGAAGAAAGTTACGTCTATGTTCAAGGAAAATTCAGGATATTTGAAACGATGGCCTGTAAACTATTTGACTGAATCAAGTGAAACATATTTGGGGTCTAGACAAGGCAAAAATGAGCAGTACTCCCGTTTAACCGGTAAGCGTTTGGAGACTCAAGAAGCAGAAGATAACATTTCAGGAAGAAGGAGCAGGACGGATGCTGGTAAGAGAGGAAAATATCCGGGACTGGGATATGAGATTGAGATACCTAGGACTCCAGCAGGGTGAGAACCAAAAGAAATAACAATAAGAAAATTAAAACAAACAAATCAAGAAAAACACACAAAAAAAAAGGTGGGGGTAGTGTTGGGAAACATGGAAACTCAATTCTCCAAGATACAATTTACGTTTGGCTAAATAAAATATCAGTTTGATTCTGGATTGCAACGAGTGCAATTGTGTTTATTCCTAGAATCATTACAATATCATGGAATGGCTCTGGACTGGGAAGAGATCTTTCGGATCGGTAAGCCTGGAACTTGTCTCCAGTTCAGTTCCGTACCAGGAAGCGCCTTTGCCAATTCCACGGGCCAATAAGATATCGTGGAATGGCTCTGGACTGGGATAGATCTCTCGGATCGGTAAGCCTGGAACTTGTCTCCAGTTCAGTTCCATGTACCAGGAAGCGCCTTTGCTGATTCCACGGGCCAATAAGATATCATGGAATGGCTCTGGACCGGGAAGAGATCTCTCGGAAAGGTATGCATGGAACTTGTCTCCAGTTCAGTTCCATGTACCAGAAAGCGCCCATGCTGATTCCACGGGCCAATAAGATATCATGGCATGGCTCTGGACCAGGAAGAGATCTTTCGGATCAGTAAGCCTGGAACTTGTCTCCAGTTCAGTTCTATGTAGCGAGAAGCGCCCTTGCCGATTCCTTCCAATCAATAAGATATCATGGAATGGCTCTGGACCAGAAAGAGATCTTTCGGATCAGTAAGCCTGGAACTTGTCTCCAGTTCAGTTCTATGTAGCGAGAAGCGCCCTTGCCGATTCCTTCCAATCAATAAGATATCGTGGAATGGCTCTGGACCGGGAAGAGATCTCTCGGAACAGTATGCATGGAACTTGTCTCCAGTTCAGTTCCATGTACCAGGAAGCGCCCTTGCTGATTACACAGGCCAATAAGATATCATGGAATGGCTCTGGACCAGGAAGAGATCTTTCGGATCAGTAAGCCTGGAACTTGTCTCCAGTTCAGTTCTATGTAGCGAGAAGCGCCCTTGCCGATTCCTTCCAATCAATAAGATATCATGGAATGGCTCTGGACCAGGAAGAGATCTTTCGGATCAGTAAGCCTGGAACTTGTCTCCAGTTCAATTCTATGTAGCAAGAAGCGCCCTTGCCGATTCCTTCCAATCAATAAGATATCATGGAATGGCTCTGGACCAGGAAGAGATCTTTCGGATCAGTAAGCCTGGAACTTGTCTCCAGTTCAGTTCTATGTAGCGAGAAGCGCCCTTGCCGATTCCTTCCAATCAATAAGATATCGTGGAATGGCTCTGGACCGGGAAGAGATCTCTCGGAACAGTATGCATGGAACTTGTCTCCAGTTCAGTTCCATGTACCGGGAAGCGCCCTTGCTGATTCCACGGGCCAATAAGATATCGTGGAATGGCTCTGGACTGGGAAGAGATCTCTCGGATCGGTAAGCCTGGAACTTGTCTCCAGTTCAGTTCCATGTACCAGGAAGCATCCTTGCCGATTCCACGGGCCAATAAGATATCATGGAATGGCTCTGGACCGGGAAGAGATCTTTCAGATCGGTATGCATGGAACTCGTCTCCAGTTCAGTTCCATGTACCGGGAAGCGCCCTTGCCGATTCCACGGGCCAATAAGATATCGTGGAATGGTTCTGGACCGGGAAGAGATCTCTCGGATCGGTATGCATGGAACTTGTCTCCAGTTCAGTTCCATGTACCGGGAAGCACCCTTGCATATTCCACGGGCCATTAAGATATCGTGGAATGGCTCTGGACGGGAAGAGATCTCTCGGATCGGTATGCATGGAACTTGTCTCCAGTTCAGTTCCATGTACCGGGAAGCGCCCTTGCTGATTCCACGGGCCATTAAGATATCGTGGAATGGCTCTGGACCGGGAAGAGATCTCTCGGATCGGTATGCATGGAACTTGTCTCCAGTTCAGTTCCATGTACCGGGAAGCGCCCTTGCTGATTCCACGGGCCAATAAGATATCGTGGAATGGCTCTGGACCAGGAAGTGGTCTTCTGGACTGGTTAACATGGAAGTTGTCTCATATATTATTATTCTTATGTTAAGTTATGTTTGAATTGTTTGTTCTCTATCATTGTTAATTGTCTCTTTTGTAACACTTGTTCGAATTCCTTCCTTTTGTATAGCAAGTTGAGATGATAAGCATGGAAGAAGGAAGATAGAGATTTAACCGCCGTCTTCTTCCATATCATGAGAGTGGGATTTGACCGCCCTCGGAAGGCAGTACTGGTAATGGACCTGTACCGGTAATTTGGAACGGTTACATCTTTGTCACTGTGACCATTGGAACCGTTCCAGGGAAATACCTGGACCGACACACCCCTCATAGGAATATTAAATCAGCTGAGGGTAAGATTGACCTGTATTATTTCTACCTTGGAAGAGGTAGGTAGGATATCAGGATTGTTGATTCAGCTGTGAGAGTGTTAAATATGACTTCTCTCCCTTTCGTCCTGCACTGGTAAACTTCGGTGCACAGGAGAAATCATCATAGAGAACCTCAGGAATATTAGTTTGACTCTTGAAAACTTTTAGTGGTTCCCAGGATTGGTTCTGGCCCTGTTGGTAGGGACTCGGGAATCCACAGATGAGACCTGATTGCTCTGGACCTCTTTGTTAAGGTTATTTAGGCATTCCCAGACCAACTTCGAACTAATGGTGTATGAAGCCTATAGGGCTGCATGACTCGGGTATAATATACTAATAAATTTATACATTATACATGATTGTAATGTATTAGGTATGTAATAAAGTAATTTAGTCTGTTGTTTATTCCATCGATAGTCTCACATGCTGATGAAACCGCGCTGAGAATTCCCATCAAATAGTCGAAGGAAAAAAACGCAAAAACCACCAGTGGAGGCGTTATAAAGGGGATGACGGAGGAAGGAAGCCGTCGCGGCGGTATCTCCTATCAAGTCCGCCCGCTTGTTCCCTATCCTACAAGTGTCCTGCTGGCTTGAAGCCCCTTTTTTCTCGCAATGTTAGGCTCGTGGTGTTGTTCCAAACACTCTTTGTTGGATCGCTCTTCGGCGGAGGAATTTTTCTCATTGCAGTCCGCTTGTCTACTAACCCGGTGGTCGACAACTACCTACTTAGTTCTTTCACTGTCCCCGTCAGCCACGCATTTTATTGGACACTGTCTCGAGGACATTCCAGGACGTTTGAGAGTATCGAATTGTGAGGTATTTTTCCACGAGTACGTTCTAAATTTGAATGGAATTCAGACAATCAATAGCCTCACAAACTCGTATTCATATCGAATTGAAATATGAGTAGATAAATGTACGATAATGTTAGTTTCAAGAATCAGACAGACTCAATTAGGGTTTTAAGTAAGTACTCAAAGTAATCATCAATGATCATCAGTTGATTGGAAAAACTATGCAAATTATTACACAATAATTTTTCTGTACATCACCACCAGGTTATGGCGTGTTCTGTTGGGTGCCAGGACATTAATGAATCATAGGAAATGAATTACTTGACAGGGAAGCCAAAAGAGCCTGAAATTTATTCACTCTGATTTCTTACCAACAATGAAGCTTGAACTTTAGAGAAATTGGCAACTGAAAAGGTGAGGAATGGACCACCAGAAGCTCTGGGGAGTAAGAGGATGTACGTCCCTGGACATCCTCAAGTAAGGCTAGAAGACTCCCCGATGGATCCACAGTCTACTCCAGAAGAGAAGTGATCCTTATCAGACATCGGATAGGTCCCGGGTTCGATTCCAGGTCGCGACATGAAATTTTTTTCACATCTACGATTTGTTTTTGCCTGCTTTTAGCAGGCTTTTCAGCTCGTGTAATACATGAAATCCCAAGCGTGCGTGTTGTAAGTCGTCGACAGTCTGAGAAACCCGGGTTCGAGTCCAGGCTGTGACATCAAAATTTTTTCTAATTTAATAGATTACGTGTTTGTTGACAATTTATGTCACAGTAGGACGGTTTTCTTTCCACATACCTACCATTTGTTTCTGCCTGCTTCTAGCCGGCTTTTCGGCTAGTATCGATAATATAAGGTGATTCAACGGTGGCTTCTGTAATTCAAGAAACCCGCGGCTTCAACCTAACTAAGGATTCCTGCGAATATTGAGGGAGCCTGAGACAGCGTTGTCATCCAACAAAACAGTCATGTTCAGGAAAGTACAGATCTCCTGACTTTCTAACAGGAAGACAAACGTTTGTCAATCTTATTAACACTCGAGCGACGCCAAGGACGCTACCGGCATTTCGCTGCGAAGCTGAGAGCATTTTTATAATGTCATTCCTGAATCCGCACGATTTCACTTACACGTGTCGTAGTGGGATGACTAACTATTTTGTGCATTATTTCATGCATCCATATGGATCTCTTCCCATAATTAAGTTGCACTTTGGTTTATTATTTTCAATAATAATCCATCGGAATCGAGCAAGAAAAAGCTTCTGCCAAGTGGGTGTGGCACATAGCTTCCTAGTATCCATTACTAGGAACTAGATTGTATAGATGATCCGATGTACAGTATAATCTCAAAACATCAAGCTCTAAGTGCCTTGTACTAACCTCATAGGGGACCATCTACACCCTAATCCGCATAATGCTGTGGAAAATGTAGAAGTTAAGGCTGTTACAAGGAAATACTCGTTTGCGCATGCGCAGTACCTACTATCAGTCTGTTTGCAATGATTTTCATAGGGGACCATTTACATTCCGATCCATTCACACACTCAGACAGACAGACACGGAACCAAAATTGCTCAGGAAGGTCCAAAACGGTTTTTTTTTTAAATTCTATTTTCAAATTCTACGTACCTTCAAAAGTAAAAAAAAAAACAAATTTTGAGGAGAGGTTCGCATTTTTTTTAGACTCCAAAGGTCTTTGAAGGTTATTGAAAATAATAAACCAAAAATCCGTCAATCTGTTAAATGCGGCACCACGAAATAAATTCTAACGATTATGTTGTTTGTTTCAGGTAAGCGATATGCGTATGACGTCAACATCATAGAGTAAGTAATGAATACTGAAATTTATCTCAAAGAGTTTAACTATCTGTTTTTAGGACGTCCCACAGTAAGACTTCGGAGTCCTTACGCGACTGATCTGGGGTGAAGTTGGACAATACTCAACAGAAAAAACACACATACTATTCCGTTTTAGACCATTCTGAATCCAAATCCGCGATAAAACCATAGGTGCATGTCTGTGTATGTGTGTGTGCGTGACAAAATCTTGTATACTCTGCCCAGGCCTTAGTTTTCAACCGATTCTTGTGGTTCTTTTTTGTTGTACGCGTAAATCTATCTAGTCGCCGGAGTTTTGAATTTTGCCTTTTAAGGGTGAGAAAGAGGGGGGGGGGATGTTTTCTGGCATAATCTTGTGTAGTCTGCGCAGGCATCAATTTCCTACCGATTTCCGTGTTTCTCTTTTTGTTCGACTCAGAAACCTTCTGATTCGCACTTTTTTACCATAGTACCAAAATTAGCATGGGGAGGGGGCGAGTGGGGGAATAATATTCACAAAATATCCAATTTTTTCTATATTTCGGTTCCTTTATAGCTTACGAATTGTACCCAAGCTTTGAAATTGGCGGAAAATTCTCAATATACTCCTGGAATTTCACGAATTATTCTCTGTACCACCATGGAACTAATATTGGTGCCACCATGGTGCCAGGGCACCAGTGAGTGTTTCGTGAGTTTTTGATTGTTTCACCTTGAATACGGATGTGAACTTTTACTTGCCGCCTAACAAAACTAACAGCTGAATGTTCAACTGCCACCATTGTTGGGGGGGGGAAGGGGGGGCTCGACTTTACATGTTGGATTTCGTAGATCATGGATTTTAAAATGCTGTACAAATTCAAGGCTCGCATCCCGCAGAAATGTAATGGCGGATAAGGTGGGGGGGGGGGGTTAGTCCATTATTTCTTATTCAAAATACTAACAAAATTACTTGAAGTGAAACCTTTTTGTGCAAGAGGAAGGTAAGTAAAAATGCGTGTTTTATCGCTTACCAACTGGTTTAAATCGACCCAATGCTTAACCAATGGGACGTCCCCTGGAATGCTTGGGTTATAAACAATAATATTTTGCTAAGCTTAATGCTGTTATAACAAACCTCAGTACTCGACAGTACTCGATATGTGTGGCAATAGCCCGAGGCTGCTTCGTTCATCTTGTACTGCATGTAGAGAATACCAACCTGCAAAATTTCACCAATGTACATGCTCAGAATTCTTTGGTAACTCCTGGAAAGCCGTGTGTTCAATTCTCAATGGGAAGCCATGAGCGAAATCATCAGATCGAATTCTGATCTTCCCTTTCGAAGACAGCTGATGAAATCCACGACGCCAGGAATGGCAGTCGGACGAAAATCCAACCTGAAATGGTTGTTTACTTTACTTACTTTTTTTACTTTTCTTTGGTACGTTCGTAATTTTCTTTAGATCCTGACGAGCTCGTGTGTAGTCGAATCTTCACTTGACTGTTCGCATTCAGAGGGGACAGAAGGCCTTCATCCACATCAGACCCACCTGTTGAGTCGTTTTCCCCTCACCGAATCCTACCCTTTCGCCCTTATTCCATTCCCTTCTCCGCCATTCCTTTCCCTCTTCACCACCCTTTCACACCGCCACGTCAAGTTCCCGTCAAGCTGTGAGCGCTTGAAGAGCCTTCAGTCGATCCGTCAAACGCACCCACTTCTCTCTTTCCTACTCATTTTTCTCCTCCTCTTAATGCGAACAATCATCCCGAACTCGTCTTTCATCCGAGGGTTTCTCTCCCTCTACCTTCCACACTTGGTAACTACAGGGTCAAGAGCACAACCCCTAAAATGTCGTATTATACTCGTATTCAGCACGACGTCATCTCGTTCATCCATCGTAAAATCTCTTCCACTGATTTTTTTAGGACGTCCCACAGTAAGACTTGGGCGTCCTTATGCGATCGATCTGGGGTGAAGTTGGACAACACTCAACAGAAAAAAAAAAATAACCACATAGTAATCCGTTTTAGACCATTCTGAATCCAAATCCGCGAAAAAAACCATAGGTGTATGTCTGTGTGTGTGTGTGTGTGTGTGTGTGTGTATGTGTGTGTGTGTGTGTGTAACAAAATCTTGTGTACTCTGCACAGGCCTTAGTTCTCAACCGATTTTCCTGGTTCTTTTTTTGTTCGTCGCGGAAAACTATCTAGTTGTGCACTACGTCGCCGGAATTTCGAATTTTGCCTTTTAAGGGGGGGAAAGGGGGGGTTAATGCTCAAAAAACGTGCGTTTTTGGGCATAATCTTGTGTACTCTGCCCAGGCCTCAGTTCTCAACCAATTTTCGTGGTTCTTTTTTTCTTCGACGCGAAAAACTATCTAGTTGTGCACTACGGCGCCGGAATTTCGGATTTTGCTTTTCAAGAGGGGGAAAGGGGGGGTTAATGCTTAAAAAACGTGCGTTTGCGTGCATAATCTTGTAAAATCTGCCCAGGCCTCAATTTCCAACCGATTTGCGTGTTTCTTTTTTTGTTTGACTCAAATAACTTCCGAGTTGTACATGATTTTACCAGAGTACCAAAATTCGCAAGGGGAGGGGGTGAGTGGGGGGATAATATTCACAAAATATCCGATTTTTCAATATTTCGGTTCCTTTACTGCTTACTAATTGTACCCAAGTTTTGAAATTGAGGAAAAATTCTCATTATACCTCCGGATTGTCATGAATTATTCTCTGTACCACCATGGAACTAATAGTGGTGCCACCATGGTGCCAGGACATGGTGCCATGATGCCATAAACCGCTTATTTCGTGTTTTTTTTTTTTTTTGTTGTGTTTCACCTTGAATACGGATGTGAACTTCGACGGACTTCCTACCAAAACTAACAGATGAAAGTTCAATGTTACGACGTATTTCCGCTTTGGTGCCAGACTGGGATGTGGTGGGGGGGGGGGGGGTGGTGAACTCGAATTCGCATGTTGGGTATCGTAAATCATGGATTTTAAAATGCTCTTCAGATTCGAGGCTCCCATGCCGCTAGAAATGTTAAGGTGGATAATGGTGGGGGGGGAGGGTCAGTATTTCTGGCCTAAAGTAATAAATAAATTACGTCGAGTGAAACAGTTTTATCACTTACCAACTGGTTAAACTGATCTAATGCTTATCCAATGGGACGTCCCCTGGAATGCATGCATTACTAAACAATATGTTTTTAAACTTCACAAACCGACGGGAGTTTTCTATTTTCCAGTCATTCTATCCAGAAGTAAATCGACAGTAACAAGGTAAAACCGCGTAAGTTGAAAAAAAAAATTTTGCAGGAGACGTAAAAAACATATATTTCTTAGTACCTACTTATTTTAGAAGTTTTTTACATCTGAAAAATTTCGTCATTGAATTTGTGAATTTTTGAAAAATTCAAGTATTGAATTTTGGAATTGAATGAAACCATCTAGAGCTCTGAACGACCAACCCTTCGCTCCCTATGAAAATTTAAGGGTTGGTCTTACGATAAATCAGAAACACGAGTGTGAATCGCAAAAGAGGCCTAATCTCCGTTCAAATTTTACCTCTACCAAAAAGGCGATCGCTGTTCGTTACTTCTACATTGTACCTACTCAGTTTTGCGTCCTTAGCAACCAGTAATCAAATTTCCTAGAGAAGGCACCCACAGCTCCCTATTTCACTAGCTACCTTGGAAGAAGAGCGAGTTCTGGTGTATTCTGACTCACTTAGCGCCATTCAAGCAATTAAAAAAGGAGTGGACGCACACCCATTGGTGAAGAATATTCTCTTCTCTGTCCAGCGACTTAGGCTTCAAGGCGTTTCCGTTATTATTTGTTGGGTACCTGGTCATAATGGAATAGTTGGAAATGAGATAGCTGACCGACAAGCAAGAGCTGCCACAGAGGAAAGCATAACATCTCCCTTATACATCCGTTCCGACCACATTTCCACTTTGAGAATTGCTGTTTGGAATTCTTGGAAATCGGACTGGGGTTTTATGCAACACCAAAAGCTTTGGGCAATAAAAAAAATATGTCTCACCATGGTCAACATCGAGCAGAACAAGAGTAAATGAAGATGGAACGATAACGCATTCAAGAAAAGAAGAGGTCATCTTGACAAGACTGCGAATTGGTCACACACGATTGGCACATGGCTACCTCATGTCCAGGATACGGATTCCTCCTCCTGTTTGCGACACCTGTGGATGTCAACTGACTGTTTACCACCTGCTAATGGAATGTCCAGTTTTTTGTAGCACTCCACCAGTACTTCCGCAGGACCTTGGACAGTTGTTAGGAAACAATTCTACCTTCTTGATACAAATTTTTGAAAAACTAAAAAAAAATCTCTTGTTATGTGAAATTTAAATAATAGTTGTTAACTTTTTGTATTTGTCGCCCATGACCAGAACAGGTTGCATGCGCCTAAACAAAATAAAGTAAAAGCTCCCTATTTCTTCAAGTTGAGTGTGAATCGTTTATTTCGTCAAAATAAACTATATTGTGAATCAAAAATATGATAGGTAGATAGTGGAAATGCCGATTAATCAACATAGAAAAATAATAATTTGGGTAATAATAAATAATATAGGTAATATGGGTAATAATAATTTGGGTAATAATTTGCAGCGTTTTTTGTTTTGAAGCATCGCATCGACTGAATTTGCCGAATCTGGCGGCTCACCCGTTTTTCCGTTGTCGGGGTTAGTTGAGACTGTACATACTGCCCTTCGATCTTGGCAGACCAAATTTTTCATGTTTTTTTTGCGATGGATTTTCTCTTTTCATCAACATTTTCAAACCTTAAATCTTTCCCAAGTGAAATATTGAGGTAGGTTAGTGCCCCCCTTCGCTCCTAAACCATCAATATCCGGAGGAATGCAGGTCGAGGGGGGGGGGGAGTTACGATCGTAGCAATTACATCAAGCGTCTAAATTAAAACGGGAACACGCTCTCGGAATTCAATTCAAGGTAGGGTTTGAGGGATTTCAACCGATCCAAGAAGTCGAATATCAGGGGTGTTTGTTGAATGATTTTCTCAGGCTTCTACTCTCAGCCAATAAAATTGTCAATAACTCCAGGCAACAACAGATGGCGACTGCGTACTATCAGATAATTTAATTTTAGACAGGATATGTTGAAAATACACCGCTTCTCATAAATATATCAGATGAAATCAAAGGAGACGAAACATAAAGAAATTATCAAACGAAGACGGAACGTAGTTTTAAGCGTTCACATTGATACTAAGTTTTATTTTAATAAGTACAAACATTTAAGAAAATTCTGGAGGATATTGATGTATTGCAATGACCGCAAATGTCTTGTAATTAACTGAGATAATGTTCGCTTATCACTAAGGATCGGGATTTTATGTAAATAAAAATAAAAAATATTTAACATATTTATGTTTTCATTTTTGAATGATATGCGGTAAATATGTAAGAATGTTGAAATAATTTTTACATTCTTCATAAGCTCAAAACTAACAGTTGTTCAAAAGAAACAAATTGGTTGGTTGAAAAAGAAGGGCGAAATGTGGAATTCTCTCCTTGAAATTAATCGCCGCGACAAGGAACTCCAAATGATCGAAAGTGAAGCGACAACGAGCTGGACGATAAATCGCCTTGTAGGTAACAACTGAACGATCATTCAACGTCCACAGTTCGTTCAACGTTCCGTATCCTCAGTTCAACGTTATCGGTTCGTTCTTGAAGGCGGTGATCTCGTTGGGAGTGAAGGCAGCACAATCACAGGAGATTTCAAACCCTTTGAGAACATCCGCAATAGTATGGCCAATCACCCCCCCCCCCCCGCAGATATTTAACTCAATTGTCTGTTTGAGATTTTATTTGAGTGTGGAACATGCTTTAGCCTTGGACTAACTATCCGAAAAGTGTCACGCGGGGGTTATTCAGGCTCGGCTGGATCAGCTGAGTGAGCAATCAAGCTGACTTCTCTCCTGCTCTTCCTTGAGAACTAAAATGAAGCATATATCGTCTTGAGTACCACTGGAAGCGGTAGGAGGGAACTCACGGATGTCGGATCAGCTGAGTGAGCTGAGAAAAGTGTCACGCGGGGGTTATTCTCCATTTCATCACTCCGTCGAAAAGCACTGCTGAAGAGTGTTCCGTGTTTCTTGAATTTTAGCCAAAGGCTCTAGGCAGTAAGTAAGGCGAGGCCCGAAGGGCCGATTCCCTTCAGGTTTTTTTTCACAACATAAAAACGCTGCAAATCATTGCCCAAAGGTTTATTATTTTCTGTATAGATCACCCTTCTGTATAGATCCCTCCCTACCAACCGAAGGTACCTACTACCTACTAGGGCATTTTTGAAAATTTCAATCCTTCATTTCCATTTGGTTGGTGGTTGGGGTTGAAATTTTCAAAAATGCCCTAGTAGGTAGTAGGTACCTTGGTTGATAGGGAGGGATCTATACAGAAGGGATGATCTATACAGAAAATAATAAGCCTTTGGGCAATGATTTGCAGCTTTTTTTCCATGTTGTTGTTATTTGCTATCAAAATATAAAAAGTTAATATCAAGTTCATAGCGTCCTGAATGCCACAGAAAGCGGAAGGAAGGAACTCACGAATGTCGAATCAGTTGTCTCGCCGTTGATTCGCCGTGAATTCCTTCCTACCTACCGCTCCCAGAATAAAGAAGAGTGGGAGAAATAAATGAGTGGCGGGGGGGGGGGGGTATTGGGAGAAGACAACGGGCACATTAGGATCATTCTTTACCAGTCCTGACGGACCAGAGTTATCATACCCTGGAGTGGAGGACCACCACCAGGGAATGCGCTCCATTGTGGACCCCAGGGAGGAGCTCTTGTTTGGCTCTACTTTGCACCTGGGGAGCATTTATAAATAAAATAAAATCATAAAATAAAAAAACCAAAAAACAACTTTATTTACCATAGGCACCTACCAAGCTGAATAAGTACCTCTAGCCTAGTAGCTACTAAGCAACGTCCTCTTAGCCTACTGACTAAGTAGTACTATGCTGAGTACCTATTTGCTCAGAAAGCGCCTACGAAAGGTGTGAAGAGGATGTAATGATGGGAGAGGAGAACCAACGGATGTGAGATATAAATAGTGGTGGATGGGGGGGATATTGAGAAAAGACAACGGGCACATTAGGATCACTCTTTACCAGTCCTGACGGACCAGAGTGGTCATACCCTGGAGTGGAGGACCACCACCAGGGAATGCGCTCCATTGTGGACCCCAGGGAGGAGCTCTTGTTTGGCTCTACTTTGCACCTGGGGAGCAATTAAAAATAAAATAAAATAATAAAATAAAACAACCAAAAAACAACTTAATTTACCATAGGCACCTACCAAGCTGAATAGGTACCTCTAGCCTAGTAGCTACTAAGCCACGTCCTTTTAGCCTACTAACTACACACTAAGCTAAATACCTAGTTGCCCAGAAAGCACTTGAAAGAAGTCCGAAATTCGTGTCACTTATATACACAAAACCGAACCTCCAGAATTTCTATTGAACGGGAGGGAACTATATTTTATCAAGATTAGGTACGAGTGATTGGAGTACATCCGAGCCATAGTGATAGTAACTCCCTTCAGCAGAACAGATACCGCATGAGGGGCGGATTCTGACTTAACTTATAGTAAAATCAGCTGAGTGAGCAATCGAGCTGACTTCTTACCTGTTCTTCCTTGAGAGCTAAAATGAAGCATACATCGTCTTGAATACCACTGGAAGCAGTAGGAAGGAACTCACGGATTTGGATCAGCTGAGTGAGCAGACGAGCTGATTTCTAACCTGTTCTTCCTTGAGAGCTAAAATTAAGCATACATCGTCTTGAATACCACTGGAAGCAGTAGGAAGGAACTCACGGATGTCGGATCAGCTGTGTGAGCAGACGAGCTGATTTCTAACCTGTTATTCCTTGAGAGCTAAAA
Source organism: Apolygus lucorum (assembly GCA_009739505.2). Lineage (NCBI taxonomy): Eukaryota > Metazoa > Arthropoda > Insecta > Hemiptera > Miridae > Apolygus > Apolygus lucorum. Next base: position 41,052,889 of record CM019182.2, read on the forward strand.
TGAAGCATACATCGTCTTGAATACCACTGGAAGCAGTAGGAAGGAACTCACGGATGTCGGATCAGCTGAGTGAGCAGACGAGCTGATTTCTAACCTGTTCTTCCTTGAGAGCTAAAATGAAGCATACATCGTCTTGAATACCACTGGAAGCAGTAGGAAGGAACTCACGGATGTCGGATCAGCTGAGTGAGCAGACGAGCTGATTTCTAACCTGTTCTTCCTTGAGAGCTAAAATGAAGCATACATCGTCTTGAATACCACTGGAAGCAGTAGGAAGGAACTCACGGATGTCGGATCAGCTGAGTGAGCAGACGAGCTGATTTCTAACCTGTTCTTCCTTGAGAGCTAAAATGAAGCATACATCGTCTTGAATACCACTGGAAGCAGTAGGAAGGAACTCACGGATGTCGGATCAGCTGAGTTGGCAGACGAGCTGATTTCTAACCTGTTATTCCTTGAGAGCTAAAATGAAGCATACATCGTCTTGAGGACCACTGAAAGCAGTAGGAAGGAACTCACGGATGTCGGATCAGCTGAGTGAGCAGACGAGCTGATTTCTAACCTGTTATTCCTTGAGAGCTAAAATGAAGCATACATCGTCTTGAGGACCACTGAAAGCAGTAGGAAGGAACTCACGGATGTCAGATCAGCTGAGTGAGCAGACGAGCTGATTTCTAACCTGTTCTTCCTTGAGAGCTAAAATGAAGCATACATCGTCTTGAATACCACTGGAAGCAGTAGGAAGGAACTCACGGATGTCGAATCAGCTGAGTGAGCAGACGAGCTGATTTCTAACCTGTTATTCCTTGAGAGCTAAAATGAAGCATACATCGTCTTGAATACCACTGGAAGCAGTAGGAAGGAACTCACGGATGTCGGATCAGCTGAGTGAGCAGACGAGCTGACTTCTAACCTGTTCTTCCTTGAGAGCTAAAATGAAGCATACATCGTCTTGAATAGGTACCACTGGAAACGGTAGGAGGGAACTCACGTATGTCAGATCAGCTGAGTGAGCAGACGAGCTGACTTCTAACCTGTTCTTCCTTGAGAGCTAAAATGAAGCATACATCGTCTTGAATACCACTGGAAGCAGTAGGAAGGAACTCACGGATGTCGGATCAGCTGAGTGAGCAGACGAGCTGATTTCTAACCTGTTGCTTCTTGAGAGCTAAAATGAAGCATACATCGTCTTGAATACCACTGGAAGCAGTAGGAAGGAACTCACGGATGTCGAATCAGCTGAGTGAGCAGACGAGCCGATTTCTAACCTGTTCTTCGTTGTGAGCTGATAATGAAGCATACATCGTCTTGAATTCCACTGGAAGCAGTAGGAAGGAACTCACGGAGGCCGAATCAGCTGAGTAAGCAGACGAGCTGACTTCTCCTGTTCTTCCTTGAAACTAAAATGAAGCATATATCGTCTTGAATACCACTGGAAGCAGTAGGAAGGAACTCACGGATATCGAACCAGCTGAGTGAGCAGACGTGCTGACTTCTCCGCTGCTCTTCCTTGAGAGCTAAAATGTAAAAAATATCGTCTTGAATACCACTGGAAGCGGTTGGAGAGAACTCACGGATGTTGGATCAGCTGAGTGAGCACACGAGCTGACTTCTCCTGTTCTTCCTTGAAACTAAAATGAAGCATATATCGTCTTGAATTCCACTGGAAGCAGTAGGAAGGAACTCACGGATATCGAAACCAGCTGAGTGAGCAGACGAGCTGACTTCTCCTGTTCTTCTTTGAGAGCTAAAACGAAGCATACATCGTCTTGAATACCACTGGAAGCTGAAGGAAGGAACTCTCGGAGGTCGAATCAGCTGAGTGAGCAATCGAGCTGATTTCTAACCTGTTCTTCTTTGAGAGCTAAAACGAAGCATACATCGTCTTGAATACCACTGGAAGAAGTAGGAAGGAACTCACGGATGTCGGATCAGCTGAGTGAGCAGACGAGCTGACTTCTCCCTGTTCTTCCTTGAGAGCTAAAATGAAGCATACATCGTCTTGAATACCACTGGAAGCAGTAGGAAGGAACTCACGGAGGTCGAATCAGCTGAGTGAGCAATCGAGCTGATTTCTAACCTGTTCATCTTTGAGAGCTAAAACGAAGCATACATCGTCTTGAATACCACTGGAAGAAGTAGGAAGGAACTCACGGAGGTCGAATCAGCTGAGTGAGCAATCGAGCTGATTTCTAACCTGTTCTTCTTTGAGAGCTAAAATGAAGCATACATCGTCTTGAATACTACTGGAAGCAGTAAGAAAGGAACTCACGGAGGTCGAATCAGCTGAGTGAGCAATCGAGCTGATTTCTAACCTGTTCTTCTTTGAGAGGTAAACGAAGCATACATCGTCCGTTTGAATACCACTGGAAGCAGTAAGAAAGGAACTCACGGATGTCGAATGAGCTGAGTGAGCAGACGAGCTGACTTCTCCTTGTTCTTCCTTGAGAGCTAAAATGAAGCATACATCGTCTTGAATACCAGTGAAAGCGATAGGAAGGAACTCACGAATGTCGAATCAGCTGAGTGTGCAATCCAGCTTACTTTCTCTGGTTCTTGAAAGCCAGAATTTAGTTCACAGCGTCTTGAATGCCACTATGCCCGCTGCCTTCCTCATCTATCCTCACCCTAATCCTTCCTTCAGTTCAATCCTAAAAATTCGTCGATGAAGTCCATTTGTGCTACATAAATGTGCTCTCAAGCAAGAGCATGGGAGAAGTCAGCTCGTCTGCTCACCCAGCTGATTCGACATTCGTGAGTTCCTTCCTACCGCTTCCAGTTGTATTCAAGACGAATTTTGCTTCATTTTAGCCCTCAAGGATGAGCAGGAGAGAAGTCAGCTTGATTGCTCTCTCAGCTGTCTTTTTTTATCACCAAGTTTAGTCAGAATCTGCTTCTCATGCGGTATCTGTTCTGCTGAAGGGAGTTAGTATCACTATGGCTCGGATGTACTTCAATCACTCGTAATTTTGATAAAATATCGTTCCCTCCCGTTCAATAGAAATTCTAGAGGTTCGGTTTTGTGTATATAAGACACGAATTTCGGACTTCTTGTAAGTGCTTTCTGAACTACGCTTAGTAGTTAGTAGGCTAAGAGGACGTGGCTTAGTAGCTACTTGGCTAGAGGTGCCTATTCAGCTTGGTGAGTACCAATGGTAAAGTTGTTTTTTGGTTGTTTTATTTTATTATTTTATTTTATTTATAATTGCTCCCCAGGTGCAAAGTAGAGCCAATCAAGAGCTCCTCCCTGGG